>BQNB010076176.1:0-31236 GCA_026074375.1 Tanacetum coccineum | reverse complement strand
TTGTTGTTATCTTAATTTTGTCCACTATCATGCATGGTTAGTTTTTAAGCTATACGAGTAGTTATTTTCTTAAACACTTTATTATGATGGGCAAATGACTTGAAAATGTATCCAACTTGTCATTTATTGTTATTCTATGTAGCTATCTTTTTTTTTGCTATTATATCACAAACCTTACAAAATTTGACCTTTATATGTAGTCTGTTACATGTCATTTGCAATGTTAGTCCATTTAACTAACGAACATTTGCAACGTTAGTCCTTTATAGTAACGACCGTTTGTAATTAACTTAAAATTTGGTTATGTTATAAAAATATATCTTCAAGTTATTTTTAAAATTTATACACGTTTTTTACACACATTTTATACATGGTTTTATATACATTTCTATACACGTTTTATACACATTTATATACATGTTTTTATACATGTTTTTATACACGTTTTTATACACATTTGTATACACACATTTTTATACACGTTTTTATACGCGTTTTTATACACGCTTTTATACATGATTTTATACACGTTTTTATACACATTTTTATACACGTTTTTATACACGTTTTTATATATGGTTTTATATACCTTGTTATATATGTTTATTATGAGTTTTTATACACGTTTTTATGCACATTTTTATACACACATTTTTATAGACGTTTTTATACATGGTTTTATACACGCTTTTATATACATTTTTATACATGGTTTTTTACACGTTTTTATACACATATTTTTATACACGTTTTTATACAAGTTTTTATACGCGTTTTTTACACGAATTTATGCACGTATTTATAAATGTATTTATACACGTTCTTATATATGTTTTTATATCCGTTTTTATATATGTTTTTATATACGTTTTTATATATGTTTTTTATATGTTTTTATGCACGCTTATGCATGTTTTTATAGATGTTTTTATGCACATTTTTATACACATATTTTATGGATGTTTTTAAAACATGGTTTTATGCATGTTTCTATACATATTTTTATACACATTTTTATACATGGTTATACACACATTTTTATACATGCTTTTATACATGTTTTTATACATGGTTATATACACGTTTTTATATCGTGTATAAAACCATGTATAAAACGTCTATAAAATGTGTGTATAAAAACGAGTATAAAATCGGGCATGAAAACGTGTATAAAACCATGTATAAAAATGTCTAATTAAATTGTGCGTATAAAAATGTGTATAAAAACGTGTATAGAATCATGTATAAAAACGTGTATAAAAATGTGTATAAAAATATTTATAAAAACGTGTATAACAAGGTGCATAAAAACATATATAAAAATGTATTTATAAATATGTGCATAACAATGTGTGTATAAAAACGCGTATAAAAACTTGTAAAAAAACGTGTATAAAAAACACATAATAAACGTATATAAAAACATATATAAAAACGTGTATAAAACGTGCATAAAAATGTGTATAAAAACGTGTATAAAAACTTGTATAAAAACGTGTATAAAAATATGTATGAACGCGTGTATAAAAGCGCGTAGAAAACGTGTATAAAAATATGTGTATAAAAATATGTATAAAAAGGTGTATAAAATCATGTATAAAAACATATATAAAAATGTGTATAAAAACGTGTATAAAAATGTATATAAAAACATGTATAAAACAATGTATAAAAACGTGTATAAACCATATATAAAATGTGTGTAAAAACATGTATAAATTAAAAAAAAAACATGTATAAATTTAAAAATAACTTGAAAATATATTTTTGTAACATAACCAAATTTTGAGTTAATTACAAACGGTCGTTAGTATAAAGGACTAACGTTGCAAATATTCGTTAGTTAAATGGACTAACGTTGCAAATGACATGTAACAGACTACATATAAAGGTCGAATTTTGTAAGGTTTATGATATAATAGCAAAAAAAGCTACATAGAACAACAAAAAATGACAAGTTGGATACATTTTCAAGTCATTAGCCCAAAGCAAAAAACACCAAACACGAACATGGCCTTTGTGCCCTTGAGGGGAACTCATATTGAGTCAACCAACTCTAAAGAGTGAAAATTGGTGAACAAAAGGATCATGGGTGTTGCCAAATCTCAACATTTAGGATTAGTGGTGTAATTTGTAAGACTAAAGGATGACATGTGAAATTCGTGTACAAACGTTAGGACTAACCGTGAAATTTTGTCAATTCAGTATTTATAGGTTATAGGGGATAGTGAAATTAGTTGCGGAAATGTTGATGGTTGAGCAGGATCTAGCTTTAGCTCAAAGCTAAGGAAAATGATATTAAAAGACAAGCGCTGAGCGCTGCGTACATGACTATTTCTGGCATCTTTCATATCGATAACTTATTGAGAAAAATGATTTTAGTAATAATATATTTGGCCGTTTATTCCATACATAAAATTCTACTTCCATATTAGACTTGTTGCAATCATGTATAATTTACCCATACCATGTGGATTTTAAAATCGTGGAATATATATTTTGTATTGAATCTGTGCATTATCTTTGATACTTACTATGTTGTGTTACTCTTTCTTTAGCTACCTTTTAAATTTCTAAGTCATTTACGCAAGCTTGTCTTGCACATAACAAAATTTCTTTACATGTCTGATCATTGAGTCTGCTAATCTGCTTTTCAGGAGGACCATAAATTCAACCAAGCCCAGAAAATAAGAAACCCAAAAAACAGACTAAAGAAGATTTTAGATGCTTGCAAGAGCAAAAGTAAATGTGAAGGTGGTGATGAAATCGTTTCCCAAAACCAGGACGGCGGTAAACCAGTAAAGAAAAGCTGAGGGGGTTGTGGGTCCCAGCAGCCGAAGATTACCATTGAAGGTATGAAAATGGTTACAGAACAGCTTCCTGAGCCAGCTGAAAGAAAGCAGCAGCTTTCTGCAGAAAGAGTATGGTCCTAGATCTCCTCGCAAAATCATTATAAATGTTCACCTGTTGTGTTTCTTTCTTTTCAATTGCTAATAATCGTCGACTTTCTCTAGGTTTTGAGTGTATTAAAGTGGATAAGTGATGAAGATTGCTTACTGTCAAGGACGGAAGATATATAGGGCCAAGGGGGGTTGTGGCCCCCCCAAAAATTTTGCTTCTAAGTACCAATTTTTTACTATGTAGATATACATTAGAAAAAAAATTACATTCTGCCCCCCTCGAAACTAAACGTCAAATGCAAATTAATTTTCTTTTTTTACATTTTGTTTCTTTACCAAACAAAAAACAACTAAAAACCCTCTCTGCAACTCCTCCCAATCTCCCATTCTCCCAATCTAAAACTATTTTGTGAGTTATCGCGTATTTCTTGTCTTTCTTTTTGGTATATATACATTATGATTTTCGTCTCGCCCCCCTCGTAAAACTGCTCAAGTTCCGTCCCTGTTTCTAAGGTAGGTCCCAAAATTTGTTACACGGCGTTTCTAAAGGTTTTCGACGTTTAAGATGGTTTCCGGGCACCACTTGGATCAAGCATGGCTTCGACTCTAGGCGATGGTGGTGATGGTTTGTTTTGATTATTTAATTAACTTTTTTTGTTTGACTAGAAAAAAAAAAAATCGCAACGTTTTATCCGTCAGCCGCAAAAGAAATTAAATGCAACAGTAGCTTAGAGATTTTTACTAACGATGATTTCACTTAAAGGGCAACTATGAAATTAACTATTTAATTTATGTCACGGCTATATAAAGAAAGTCTTCTACCAACATTATCTTCATTTGATCCACAAAATATCAACAATGGACACTAAAATAGCCTTCTCGTTCATTGTTTCCGGTCTTGTAGTCTTGTTTTACTTTGTGCTCAACAAGAGAGCCAAATCTTCAAAAGTTGTAAACTTGCCACCAGGGCCACCAAAACTACCTATAATCGGAAACATACACCAGTTAGCTGGATTGCTCCCACACCGCGCCTTTCGAGACTTGTCAAGAAAACATGGTCCAATCATGCATATCCAACTTGGCCAAGTTTCCATGGTTGTTATCTCATCACCTCGACTAGCGAAAGAGGTACTTAAAACCCATGATATTGCACTTGCAGACCGTCCCAAGACTTTTGGGAGTGAGCTTGTATTGTATGGAAACTCAGATATAGCTCTCGCTTCCTATAGTGAGTATTGGAGACAATTGAAAAAGATTTCCTCACTGGAACTTCTTAGTGCCAAAAAGGTTCGATCGTTTGGTCCGATCAGAGAGCAAGAGCTTAAGCGTTTTATCGAGTTTCTTCATTTATCTTCTGGGAAACCGGTAAATTTACACCAAGCAATCGCAGAAGCGATCAATAATGTTGTTTGCATAGCTTCATTTGGTAAAAACTGTAAGCACCAACAAGCCCTCCTAGAATTTTTGGATGAGTTTGCTAGAGTAAACAGTGGCTTTTATGTGGCGGATCTATTTCCAGATATCAAATTTCTTTACGTAGTTTCTGGACTGAGATCAAAGTTAATGAAGCTACACAAGACTCTTGACAAGATCTTTAATGACATATTTGAAGAGCACGTAGGTACGCACAGACACAGTTTGGCAGAAGATGAAGATCTTCTTGATGTGCTTCTCAAACTCAAAGAGGAAGGTGGACTTGAGTTCCCCATCACAAATAACAACATTAAAGCCATATTTGTGGTTAGTTCTAACTTTATGTATTTTCTCAACTTTAATTTTCAGTTCCCAAACAAAACCAGAATTCACAGCAAACCATTCAATATCACCTTCATTCCCACAATACAAAAAGATAGGACCCACACGAGTGGGACCCACCCAATGATCAGTGTTAATGAGATAACGCTGTTGAAACTTAGGAAGATCATCATTGAAGCTGAAATGATCAAGTGTCTGCTCATAATATTTTGTCTCATAAGTATACTGTTGGACTTGAACAAGGTTGTTGTGGGTTTTGTGTATGCGAGTGGGTTTGCGGAGAAAATGACGAGATTTTGAGGTGGATGAGAGGAGGGAGATGAGTAGGATGAAGAATGTGGGAAAGTGGAACAGGGGTTTTGTCATGGTGACTAAAGTGAAGACTTCAAATGTAGGAGTTGGAGTTGACTATTATGTTCTTGATTCTGAGCGCAACAATATGTCAATTATTAAAGTTAAGACTCACTTTCCCTGGTAACTTGGAGCCGTTTTACCGTTATTTCTTGATTCTCTATCATTATTTCTCTTTTTCATAGTATGATGATTGTACATAAAACTTTAAAATAAGACATCCTCGTGATTGTATCCGACTCATCACTGAAAATGTCAATTAATCAACTTTTGGTCCATAGAATGATTAATGTTCTTGATACTGGAGTTCATCATGGTGGTTTGCAAATTGCATCTGATTGTGTTTTGTCTGCGACTCTGCGAATGTATACGAATTTACTTATCTCGGTGTTGGCATGTGATATGGGTTAACCTTTGTATACGAATACACCAACAAGCAATGTAAGGGGGATACGTTATTAGGTATGTGTAGTTTTTTTTACTGAAGTCGTCTTCTTGTATTTAAAAAGTAAACTCCAGTCATTGTCCAAGGCTTATACAATCACCATTTAGTTCATACTTTATAAAAGTGATTACAAAAGCTTCCGACTAATTGGTGCTAATTTTGGTCCTACATGGATATCAAAGAAGATATTCATCCCCTCTCCGACAATGCGTGGTCCAAGGGAAGAAAAAAGGTTATATCATATAATTGTGTAAACAAAAATGAAAAGAGAAGATAGTATAAATTAAAATTTGAAAATCAATAAAGAGAAAAAGCGAATGTTTGCAGTTAATGTTTACAAATAATCCCAATTTTTTTTTTTAAACTGCTTTAAAAGTTTATGTACAATGATGTAGGATATCTTTGCTGGAGGTACTGATACATCTACAACAACGATCGGATGGGCTATGACAGAAATGATCAGACACCCAAGTGTGATGGAAAAGGCGCAAGCAGAAGTGAGACAGTACTTCAAAGGGAAGAGAAAAATAATGGAGACAGACATACAAGGTTTAAGCTATTTGCAATCTGTAATTAAGGAAACACTACGGCTTCACCCTCCGATCCCTTTGTTACTCCCACATGTATGTAGGGAGCAATGTAAAGTCGGTGGCTATGATATACCTGTCAAAATGAAAGTGATTGTCAATGGTTGGGCGTGCTCAACTGATCCTGAATACTGGGAGGATGCTGACACCTTCAAGCCTGAGAGATTTGAGAATACGCCAATCGACTTCATGGGAACAAATTATCACTTTATCCCATTCGGGTCTGGGAGGAGAATGTGCCCAGGCATAAATTTCGGCATGGTATCAGTTGAGCTTTTTCTTGCACAAATGCTATACAATTTTAACTGGAAGCTCCCTGATGGGTTAAGTCCTGTGGATATTGATATGACCGAGAGTGAGGGACTGTTAACTGCAAAGAAAGTTCACTTGTATCTGATTCCTACACCTTATGCTCCTGAAAATTAATTAATACTACAAACCTGCGGAGTTGATCGAGTATGTTTTCATTTTTGTGTCTATGAAAAAGCTTTAATCCTTAAGTTTATATTGCTGCAAAAGCTGGCTTGATGTTAATTAGTTACCAGGACACGTGTGACTGTACTTTTTTTATTTCTCTTTTAGTTTTTGGTTAATTTCACGATTTCTATTATAAAGTTGTGTTTTGTTTCCATCATTAGGACATTGCAGCTTAACCGCTGTCAATTCAAAACAGAATAACAGGGAAACAGAGAGAACAGAGGGGATATGTTAGGTGATAAAGATTTATAATGCATTGCAGATCAACACTAATCCACAACCATATAAACAGATTCAGCAAATAACAAAAAAAAGAAAAAAGAAATCGTCAACCAGTGTCTTTTAGCTTGCAAGGCCACCAACGTCATCTTCAACCAGGTGATCTCTTGCTAGCTGAGCGACTGAACCTTGTGATTGATGGTTGAAACGCATATCCATCATATGTAAATGATGCAGCTCTAATAGTGGGACTAAGTTTTCTCAGAATTTCAACACACCACATATACCAATTCATCTTTACATACTAAAACCTGCTTTCATTTTCTTGTAGTAATCATCAATCCAGCCGTCAATGATTTTGATTTCAGATGCCCTTTGCTCAACCAACCAATCAGGATCATCAGCTGTGGCTCCTCGTAGATCCAAGTGATGTGCACCTAAAACATTCCCGACATAACATATGCTCTTTGACCACAATTCAAAGGTCGAAAGGTATCAAAGGGGTGTGTTAAATTTTACCTTTTTCGGTCACAAGAGCCACTATGCTGTCTGATATATTCTCCAAAACACTACAAAATGCAGCAATTCCCAAGTCAGTATATTCCAAAACTCGGCTCTGGTAGTATAGTAATTTTCAAACCATAGAAACACTAGATTTTAACCCATTTAGATTTCCATAGTATATCATCATACACATCCATCCAGTTCATATAGTGTTTTATTTTGCATTTGTACTAGAAGAATATAAGAACAAATATGATGATCACTGGTTACAAAAGTTACCCGCCACCGCTCCATGGATCTAAGAGACCATTTGAGAAGATGATGTTGCTTCCAAACGTTTGCAGGACAGACCTGCAATTCTACATACAAATTAACCACAATCATTTTATATTCAAATGGTTCCACAATTATAGTAATAGCAATAATCATAACACGGTGCACGACCTTACATTTTGGACAGCAGAAATCCAAAAGGAGAAAGAAAAAACAATATGACGCTAGTAAACTTCAAGTCAACTGTAACCAGGTTTACAATGATTCTTACATGTCCACCAAACTGTGTAGTTATCCATGTGGGCTTAGGTATCACACGGAATTCATCCCAGCACTCCTCTGCATAAGAAGTAAAATTACAATCCCATTCCGGGAACATGCTAGAGTTCCTATTACTAGACATCGGCATAACCATTTCCGTGCATGCCTGTAGTATACAGAAAAGGTCAAACTATCTCTTAATTATTGCCAAATCATAAGTGATTTTCTAAAAGTTTTAACAGCAAAATGTTCTACTTTAAAATATGCATATATACCTGCCAATTCCAACCCATTGTACCATATGGATCATCATCTAATTCAAAGCATTCAGATTTTCCAGTGTAATTGTAGTAAACAGTTGCACCTTTTAAGATGCGGTCCAAAATGCTAGTTTCGTCCGGAGCATCGTCTATCGCTTTGCAAACCTGTTAAACCAACACTTTTAGTTTCGGAAACAAAAAGAACATGAAATACAGCAAATTCGTGTAATTGCTATCCTTTGTTTAAACCAGGGTTTAATATGAAGTCATATAAATGTCTCTTGTTCCGTATCCAGTTTTAGTACAATATCTTGAATAGAAAGTTAGGGTACACACAACCTAAATTATAAATATCGATCTAAACAATGAAACAGAACAAGCGCAATACTAAATTTACAATATAAGATAAAGCCAAAAACGGAGTAACCTCTTTTATTGGGTATGCAGGCAAAGGCATATCAAAATCTGATGGGTACGGATAGTTTGCCATCGCCAAATAAGTGTACATCGATTCCAACCAGTAAGAAAATTCATCAATGCTCTTAAGTTTCCTGTCATTTATAACGAATTAACAAAGAAGAGTGTAACCATTTAATTTAAATAACAAAGCATACAACACCTTAGAGAAGAGAAATATCTTAAGTTCATAACACGTTAAAAGGACAAAAAAGCGAACATGTTGCAAGACACAAAGCATATAAAACATATTGTTAATGAGTGATATTCTACAACGTTCACATATTATTACCTGCATAAGTGGAAAGCATCGGCAAGGTTATCAAGACCGTTTGCTTTCTGACCCACGGAAGTTATTACATCCCAGGAATTCTTAATAGTGTCAAAACAGCTTGTGCTTTCTCGCTATGGTACAATAACAAAACAAAAAACAGTCTTTATTAAATCATTATCACAAAAGTATGAAATGTAATTAGCGAGATGCAGTTTAAGTGTTCACGAACTCACTCTGAAATCATTGGAGATAATATCATAATACGTTTCTAGCGGCACAAGACCCTCAAACTGAAGAATGGGTGCTGAGGAAGCAAGTGCACCTATAGCAATATGAGGATACTTGAGCCTCATCCATGCCGCCAACACTGTTCAATTGTCCCATCATGTTAACTGATAGTATTTATGTGATAGTGAATTAATTTGCAGAAGAGCTTAAAAGTCTTACTTCCACCATATGATCCACCAAACAAGATTACAGGGGAGGCTTCTGCAGACAAATTTCTTTTCAAGTCAGTTGTTAGGACAGCATAATCCGCAAGTGCTTGTTCGGCTGTTAGATAGGCTAAAGTAGAAGCATTCTTAAATGCCTCTTCCAAGCTCCCAAACGGCATTGAGTCACCATAATATCGATGCTGTGATCAAATAATCCACAGTAAATATGACAAACTCACAAATAAGGAGTGTTTGGGATTACGTATTGGAAGTGATTATGTGATATGGGATAATCAGTATCCTTAATTAACCGTTCAACAAAACGGGTTTCTGTATATTGGCCTTGAATGTGTTTCTGATTTTTGAAGTCGTGACAATAAAATAATCAACTATTAGAGGGTTCAGCCAATTTTGCTTGTTAGGGGAGTATATGAAGAGTTACTCGTTCCAGTTAAAAAAGCTACTCAAGGAACTTTCAACAAAAATTTTGGAAACAAAATTCCACCCCCTAAAAAGTTAAATAAGCCTTTCACAAAAGAATTAACCAAACGCGCTTTTTAGCTTATACAAAATAGTTAGCTAATTAACCCATTCAACAAGTTTACCCAAGCACCCGTAAGAAAGGTACTTACCCAAATTTGCTTTGTTTAGGATACAATTAGCTGTACTCTTGATGCAGCAGTATTGCAAGTTTACTCTAAGAGGGTATTTGGGATAGCTTATTTTTTTCTATTTTTCACGCAGATAAGTTGTTTGAAGTGTTTAGATAATCCAAACTGCTCCCTTATCTGCTTATGCAAAAATAAACAGTTATTCTACTTTAAGGCGGTTTTCTACCATTAGCAGCTTTCAACAACAATTATGTTGTTAATTCAACATTTCTAAAGCACACGATCAAAATGGATTTGTTAACAGTTCTAAGTACTAACCAACTATTCTTTTGCAGGTCTAATTACATTTTCTAAGGCATAATCAAATCTAAACACCATGTCCTGTGCTTCTGAGCATAAGCTTAAAAACAAGCAACCATAAATTATCAGTATACTCTCACAATGTATAAGGGTGCTAACCTCAGGGAAGACGACCAAGGCGCCGAAACGAGGAGCAAGTTCCCAAACAAAACCAGAATTCACAGCAAACCATTCAATATCACCTTCATTCCCACAATACAAAAAGATAGGACCCACACGAGTGGGACCCACCCAATGATCAGTGTTAATGAGATAACGCTGTTGAAACTTAGGAAGATCATCATTGAAGCTGAAATGATCAAGTGTCTGCTCATAATATTTTGTCTCATAAGTATACTGTTGGACTTGAACAAGGTTGTTGTGGGTTTTGTGTATGCGAGTGGGTTTGCGGAGAAAATGACGAGATTTTGAGGTGGATGAGAGGAGGGAGATGAGTAGGATGAAGAATGTGGGAAAGTGGAACAGGGGTTTTGTCATGGTGACTAAAGTGAAGACTTCAAATGTAGGAGTTGGAGTTGACTATTATGTTCTTGATTCTGAGCGCAACAATATGTCAATTATTAAAGTTAAGACTCACTTTCCCTGGTAACTTGGAGCCGTTTTACCGTTATTTCTTGATTCTCTATCATTATTTCTCTTTTTCATAAATAAGACATCCTCGTGATTGTATCCGACTCATCACTGAAAATGTCAATTAATCAACTTTTGGTCCATAGAATGATTAATGTTCTTGATACTGGAGTTCATCATGGTGGTTTGCAAATTGCATCTGATTGTGTTTTGTCTGCGACTCTGCGAATGTATACGAATTTACTTATCTCGGTGTTGGCATGTGATATGGGTTAACCTTTGTATACGAATACACCAACAAGCAATGTAAGGGGGTGTTGCTCATCTTTTTTTTGCCACGCAACGGAAGTTCTCAGTTGGGTTGACCTTCCGTGGATTTGAACAAGCAAACATGAAACTGTATGTGAACTCACAAGCTTGGTATTCCTGATCGGATGAAACTAGTATATGGTTCAAGCAAGTCGAATGGTAATTTGTTTTCAATATTTTGGGTGTCGATTGGTTAGATCCATCTTCAAATTAGTAACTTTAGGATGGTTTTAGTCTACATATAGGCGTAGTGAATACAATCTTCAACATTGTAGAGTGTAGACAACTTGTTGCATCTATCCATATATTAACCAAAAAACTGTATTCGCTGAATCAATTATTGATCAAAGCTTTCTAAAGGTATGAAATGACCTCTTAAACTAGTCTGATGCCAATCCTTGACACTGGTACGTGGAATAACAGCTAAACATGTATTTACCGACTCTTGCCTAGCACAAAGATCACACAATCTTTACATGTCAAAAACTGCTTTCTTCTTCTTGTAGTAATCAGCAATCCAACCCTCGATAAGCTTGACTTCAGTTGCCCTTTGCTCCAACAACCAATCAGGATCATCAGCTGTAGCTGCTCGCAGATCCAAGTGATGTGCACCTTTAAGATGCCCCAACTCATCCATGGTCAGTATATGCTCTTCGACAACAAGAGTCAAAATGTATCTAAGGGCATGTTAAAATTACCTTTCTCTGTGACAAGAGCGACTATGCTATCTGATATGTTCTCCAGAACACTACAAAATGCACCAATTGCAAAAATTAATTGAAAAGAAAAACCATTGGTTCAAGCAAATATTCCCAAACTATACTATCATTTGTGTATTATTTAAAAGGAAACAATTTGTTTGTCAAAAAATAACAAACGCGGGGATTATTGGTCACATAACTTACCTGCCACCACTCCAAGGATCTAAGAGACCATTCGAAAAGATAATGTTGCTTCCAAATGATTGTAGGACAGACTTGATATTCTACGGACAAATAAATCGCAATCCAATTATTTCAAATGGTTCCACAATTAAAGTAAGAGCAACAAACATTATGGTATGCATCATCATATTTTTTTCTACAGTTGAAATCCATAAAAGCACCAATCTCCTCTAACTAACAGATAAGTCAGGTTGTAACTCTTACACGTCCACCGAATTGTGTAGTTATCCAAGCGGGTCTAGGTATGACACGGAATTCATCCCAACAGTCCTCTGCATAAGAAGTGGAATTATAATCCCATTCTGGGAACATGCTAGAGTTCCTATTACTAGACATCGGCATAACCATTTCAGTACATGCCTGTAACATACAAAAGGGGTAAATTATGTCATGAGAACGCCATGAATCTTGTACTATTGACAAATCTTACGCGAATTTTGATAACTCTAACGACATTTGGTTCCATCATCAAGATTTGCGTACCTGATAATCCCAGCCACTCATGCCATGCGGGTCATCATCTAAGTCAAAGCAGTCGACTGTTCCAGTATAATTGTAGTAGACGCTTACACCTTTAAAGATACGGTCCAAGATGGTAGTCCCATCAGGAGACTCATCTATCCTATTGCAAAGCTGTCAAGTGAACACTTTTAGTGTGTAAAACTTACTTAAAATGTGTGGCGAAAAATGAAAATTCTAGATAATTTGATTTAAACAGCGGCAGTACATATACCGACTAACCTCTTTTATCGGATAGGCAGGCAAAGGCATTAGGAAGTCTGAGGGGTAAGGGTAGTCAACCATTGCCAAAAAACTATACGCCGAGTCCAGCCAGTTGGACAGATCATCGCTACTCTTTAGTTTCCTGTCATGTACATCTTCAATTAATAAGCAAGTATGACAAGATAAACGCGTAACAATGAGGACTTTATTTATATCATAAGTGAATGGTATTTAAGTTATACCCGCATAAGTGGAAAGTCTTGGCAAGATGATCAAGACCATTTGCTTTTTGACCAACGGAAGTCATAATATCCCAAGACTTCTTTATAGTGTCAAAACAGTTGGTGCTTTCTCGCTGTGGTAAAACATAACAGAACAAAATATAAACATTATATTTGAATGTTATAGCAGAAAATTTAAATTCTGATTAGTAACAAAAGGGTATAAATATTCACGAACTCTGAAATCGTTGGACACAATATCATAAAACGTTCCTAGTGGGACAATATCCTCAAATTGAAGAATTGGTGCAGAAGAAGCAAGTGCGCCTATAGCAATATGAGGATATTTGAGCCTCATCCATGCTGCCAACACTGTTCAATTTAACACAACATAAAAAAAAAAAGATATAAGCATACAAACATCATTTTAACTAATAATAGTATTCAAGTGATTTTAATTGAACTATTAGAAGTACATGAAAGTCTTACTTCCACCATATGATCCACCAAACAAGATTACAGGGGAAGCTTCGGCAGACAAATTTCTTTTCAAGTCAGTTATTAGAACAGCATAATCCGCTAGTGCTTGTTCGGCTGTTAAATGGGCCAAAGTAGATGCATTTTTATACGCCTCATCCCGGCCACCATATGGCATTGACTCACCATAATATCGATGCTGCAATGAATAAAAGTTCATACATCACTCAGCATACTAAAGTTCCACACTAGAAATTGCAAATCATTTTAATGCCAAAAAGTTAAGCAGTGTTTGGCAAATTCGTGCTGAAAGTCATAAAGTGTTCGGGTATACTAGCAGTCCCATATAAATTTGCTCTGATTACTAAGGAGCCATCAATGGCGGAACCAGGAAAATAGCTTGTGGGGGGCAAAATTTTTTTATTTGACAATAGCAACAAAATGCGGAAGAAAGAACTAGGATCGAAATGATAAATCGAGTATTTTTACTTAGAGATGAATGATTTATAAGGTTTTAGAGGGTTGAATGTTCGGTTTTAGAATGTGGGTGGGGGGCAATTTGAGTTATGGGTGGGGGACACTTTCGAAAAAAGCTCAAAACCAAAAAAGAAATTACACTAAAATCTCGTCTTGTTCGACTAGCCATGGAGGGCACCGCCCCCCATACCATAAGCATGCATCCGCCCCTGGGAGCCATTATACATGTAAATACTAAATAACAGAAATTTGTCACAGTACTCAGGGGTGTTTGGGATTGCATGTCGTTTATGCTTTCTGTTTATAAATAAATACTTATGAAGCTGCTTACTAATAAGCGCTTTAGGAAATAGTGTCTGGATTTGCTTTTTTATGTAAAAGAGGAAACAAACTCGAAAAAGGCAAAATTTGTTGGAAACTTTCAATCAAATCTATTTATAATATGTTGGAAACTTCATCTTAATTAAACCTTTTGGAGTAAGCAGCTCTCTATCCGCTTATTTTACCGCAGAGTAAGCAGATGATAGCCCGAACCTAGTTCTGCCAAAAGTAAGTAATCCAAAACATCCCTTCTATCGTATTTCATTATCACAATAAACATATCTAAACAGTATCTCCTCGGTCACAACTGATTATGTAATCATGGTGGCGGTATTTGAGTATTTCGACATAACATAATTTCTTTCTAAATTATTTGCAATACAGTTAATTTCCTAAAATGCTAACTTAAACCAACCAATTACCAATTATCACATGTCAGACATAAAAAATATACCGCCGCAACACGCGGGAATTAAATATAAAAACATACTTCAGGGAAGACAACCAAGGCACCGAAACGAGGAGCAAGTTCCCAAACAAAACCAGAATTCACAGCAAACCATTCAATATCACCTTCATTCCCACAATACAAAAAGATAGGACCCACACGAGTGGGACCCACCCAATGATCAGTGTTAATGAGATAACGTTGTTGAAACTTAGGAAGATCATCATTGAAGCTGAAATGATCAAGTGTCTGCTCATAATATTTTATTTCATAACTTTTCAAACACCCTTATTTTTAAATATTAAACTTAGGATTTATATCAAAACAACGTTTACAATAAGATGGCGGGCAAACGAGCAACAAGTTAATGCTATGTGTTTTGTGTATTCGTGAAGGTGTCCCAACAAACTTACGAGATGCTGACGTGGATGACAAGATGGTGATGAGTACGAGGATGAACAAGGGTTTTGTCATGTTGGAAGCGAAGCGAAGCGAAGTGAAGTGGAGTTTACTTGTGTTTGGTTGACAGTTTTAATATTGTGATCAGCTTTTTATGTTGGAATTGGCTTTCATCTTTTTTTATTTTCTACTTTTGATGACGTGGGATTTAATCAAGATATGCTCAAAAGCCATTTTAATAAAGAAATTGGCCGAACAAGTGAAACCAGCTTTTTTTTGTTTAAATAAAAGCTTAGACAGGCGGGGGGTGACGCCATGACTTGGCGCTATGGCACCGGTCTAAGAAATCTTTGCGCTAACGATAATGAGCCTGACGCCGTAAGCTCTCGCGCAGAAGCAACCAGCCAAAGCCATTTTTTTTAATTTCTTACTATTATAAAATGGGAGGATGAAAAAAAAAAATCCTTTTTTGTATTAAACTTCTTACTTTTTCAAATCTTTACCCCTTAAAATCCTATAAATACCTCCTTATTCTACCATATTTTACACACTCTTCCAATATAATTCACAACGCAATATTTTCTACTTCACTCTTCCAAAATGAATCCCAACCAACAATGGATAAACACTATGCTTAACGACCCACAAAATCAAATACCGGGCTCGTCTTCTTCGTCTAATCCCAACACGACTTCATCTGCACATTCCACCTCTTCCTCTCAACTTCCATACACGCAAAGCCCTACTCACTATGTCAACTTTAACCCATATGTTACACCCGATCAACAACTTTTATTTCAACAATGGCAACTTCAACAACAATTTCAACATACCCAAATTTTTCAACATAATTTAAACCAACCCGCTTTTCCCCAACAATAATCCGAACAACCACAAGAACAAGTAGCCGACGCGAGCCCGGTCGTCGAATACGAAAACGTCTAAAAAATAGCTAAGAAAGCCAGCGAACCAAAACCCGACGGTGCTGGTACTCGAAACTTTTGGTCCCAAGATGAGGAGTTACTTTTAGCTGAATGTTACATACAAATATCTGAGGATCCTAACGTTGATTCGAAACAAAAAATATACGTTTTGGTACAAAGTTCTCGAACAATACAAGAAAAACAACTTCCTAAATCGTACCAAGAACATGTTGACGGAAAAATGGACTCCGATGAACCGAGAGGTCGGAAGGTTTAACTCATTGGTGAATGCAACGATGGTTATGTGCGGGGAGAACGATGAGGATTGGATGACGAGGGTTGAAATATTGTATAAAAGTATCACGGGTATGGAATTTAAGCATAAAAGTGCTTGGTCATTTTTGAAAGACAAGCACAAGTGAAAAAATCCCGATTTAACAAACGCAAGAAGAAACCGGGGACGGGTTGCCAACGAGGAAACCGAGCTTTTTGGAGATGACGAGTTGCCGCGTCCATCGACAAACAAATAATAGCTAAAAGTCAACGTTCTACAAACTCGTCCGCTAGTTACGGTTCAAACCCGACAATGTTTCAAGATATGCTCCAACAACAATACGAGTTAGACCGTAAGAAAAAAATGGAGCGTTTGGAGCGCGAGACGTCGACGAGAGTTGAGTTAATCAATTCTCAAAAGGTATCATCAACACGTAAAAAACACAAATCCGGGTTTTATATCAACCACAAAACTAGTTTACTTTATGTCTTTTATGTTTACGTCTTTTTTTAACGTACTGTGTTTTTTTATGTTTATGTAATGTTTTTATTTATTTAATGTAATGTGTTTTTAATTATAATTAAATTTATTTAAGTTAAATTGTGTATTGTTTATTTGTATAAATGAAAAAAATAGCCCACGGCACCACATTTTGTGGTGCCAATCAGGGAGGGGTATTTTTAGTGTCATGTGAAAGCCTGGTGCCATGAGAAAAAGTAATGACGTGACACAACTTTTCCCACGGCTTGAAGCCATGGCACCACAATGTACCCAACTCTCTTATATTGGGTGCAACTAGCATGGTACCCGAGCAATGCGGCGGCGGATACCCAGTGACTATATTTGGCGGCGAGAAAATGTATTCGGTTAAATGTCTTTTTACAAAAATATAAAGAATCTCTGTAGAAAGTATCCGTAAGAGTCGAGGAGGAAAGTGATGGTATATTGAGAGACTATTTTTGTTGTAAAAAAATATTTATGTGTGTGAGATATGAAATGGTTTGTGTGGATTTATATGGTGGATACGGTTACACATTTTTAATTATCATTATTGATAGTAATGATTTTTAGTGGGTACACGTTTTTAATAATTATTAGAGGTTATTGTTGGTAGAAATATTACATTACGATATTTAATCTATACATTCTCTTCATGTTTTGGTGATGACAAACATGTAACTTATAACACATAACGTAAAGTGCTTAAGTTACTCGTAATCACAAATCATCAATTCATACGTCAACATCTTTCGACGTCTCATGTTTTCTTCAACAACAAATTTAAGTTCGCATCCGACGTAAATCACTAAAGGTATTAACAAACAAACTTTAATTTGTTGAATGATCAAAGAAATTTTTTATTTTTCCAAACCTTACATTTTTTTATAAAATGGGACAAACATTTTTAAAAAACATAAACAAAATATTTTTGTATTTATAAGAAATGTTTTATTCAAAATAAATATTTTGAATTCAAATTTTCTACCCAAAAACGGCTAGAAAGTTCCAGAAAAACATTCTCCACAAAAGGATAAAAAGGGAGTGTCTAAAAAATGGGCGGCCCCCTTAATTAATTAAGGGGAACAGCCATAATTAAGGGGACCGCCCTTGTATAATTAAAGGGACCACCCAAATGAAAATTTAATATTTTTTCTTATAAATAGTGGACTGTTTCCACAGATTTTCTCACCTCTTTGCACACAGTTTTCTTTGATAAAAAACTTCCTTTCAAACCCTTTCCTTTGATCACTTAACTTATTATAAGTTTGTTTAAAATGTGATTCAATCATCCATCCATTCAAGTGCAAGAGAAGAACCTTCGTTATCATTAAGATACGAAGTTATGTAGGTTAGTTAGTGCATTCGTGACATGTCTTACATTCACAATGTATAGATCGAGTCCATGTATTCCAAACTTGTGTAATAGCTTGATCATGGTGATCATGGTGTGTATAGTTGTTAGATCGTGGTGATCATAGGAAGTTTAGATAGATCGGTGTGATCAAAGTAGTGTCTAGTTGAAGTGAAGTTGTGAAGTGAGGTATAGAAAAGTTGTGAAGGGTAGTGAAGTCGTGAAGTGAAGTAGTGAAGTAGTGTGGTGAAGAATACTAAGGCGTGAAGAAGTTGTGTAGTTGTGAAGTTGTGTTGTGAAGTCGTGAAAGTAGTGAAGAAGTTGTGAAGTCGTGATAGATTGGTTCTAGCTAAGATTAGAACTCGACATCTAGCTTAGTGTCGGAAATTGATATAAGCGAAAGTTGTGTACGGTTTTCTCCGCCATAAGGGAGCTTGTTGACTAGTGAAGTAACTCTCGAGTTGGGTACTCGGGGAGTGGAGTAGGGCGAAGAGGTGCTTCGTGACCGAACCACTATAAATCATCGTGTCCGGTTTGCATTTCCTTTCACTTATCTCTTTACATTTATACTCGCATTTATTGCTTTATATTTATACTTGCATTTGTGTGTTGGTTTGTATTGTTGTGATTTGATGTATTACTATGTGAACACTCATCATATTGTGTCACGCTTGATCGGCAATTTGATACGAAACATTTTAAGATTTTAAAAGGAAACGTATTCACCCCCCTTTACGATTTCCACAATTGGTATCAAGAGTCAGGTCGCTCTAATTTTCAAAACAAATGGTTTTAAAAATTGAGTACGATCCATGTATCAAATTACCCATTAAGGGGGATTAAATATGAAAAGTGTTTTGTTGCTTAAAATAAGTGTTATATGTTCGGTATCAAATTCAGAAAGTTGTACACCTTTCCGCAAAGTCAGAAAACAATTTTTTACAAAAATCGTAATTCTGAGTATCAGGTGGGTGGCCCCCTTAAATATTTGGGCGGCCCCCTTAATTTTAAGGGGACCACCTGTCTGATTCGACAGTTTTTCAGAAACTTTGAAAAATCATATAAAATCAACCGTAAGTCCGTAGAAGTCGTGCCACCCGCCATTTCGAAGAGAATTGAGTCTACTTTCATATAAAAATACTTTCAAGTAATACTTCCAAGTATTTATTTCAAACTTAATTTAGTTAGAAAGGCAAAATACTACTTATTGTCCAAAACGTTGAGTCTCGTTTTAACGTAAAACTTGTATTTTATCTTTTCCTTTCGAGTCGGACATTTCTAGTCGGTATATCTTTGAAAAATGGTGTAATTAACTTTTCAAAAATATTAAACTTGATTTTTGAAATGGGGAGAAAACTAATTTGTCTTCAAACAAAACCGAGCTAAGTATACATTGTTGTATCTAATACAGAAAACTACGACAAGTACTTTTATGTGTTATGCTATGTGATTATGTGCACTTCTTTATATCTTAAGTTTGTTAGTAGAAATTATTAAATGATCGTTGCTATTTGTAATTAAGCTAATTGAATATCTAAGCACATGTGTCATGTACACTATTCGTTTGTAGCTAGTTTTTCGAATTATGTCTAACTAGAACTTATGCTAGATTTCTTGCATTAAGATTGCGAAATTGCTCTTGCATTGCATATAGGCATAGATCACTTAATTTACAAATGTTACATAAACATCTTGTAAATCTTTTCGAGTATGGAAATATACTTAGGAATAAGAGTTCAATAACTTGTCAAGTATATTATTAAATATGTTAAAACTAGTCACCTAAATATTTCCAACGATTTAATCTATTTTCAACAACACGTTTAAATATTTTCAACAACTTGCTTTGTTTGACCTTGGGTTGGTTAAACAAAAGAAAAGATTGTATTAATACATTAGTAACTAAGAAAAAGAAAATGCTTGTGCTTGCATGGTTCTAACATACACACATAATTATATTTTTCTAAAAACATATAGTATTTTACAAAATATGTGTGTTGTATAAAAATTGTTAGAAAACTCATATATATACTCATAAAATGTCAAAAACTATGTATATTATACATAACAACAAATAGTTTTTCGCACAAGTAAAATTTACGACAATCTTGGAATAAGAAATTAACTTATCATTATTCATCAACCTCACCTTACAACTAATCTTGGGATTAATGGAACACACTATTTAAATATTTATCTATTTTCTTTTAAATGAGTGTTCGTGAGGGTCAAGAAAGATTTCGAGAATATATCAATTCATTATTCAAATTATGATTGATATCTTTATTGAATCTAATTGACAAGTTTTCGTGTATGGACATGAAATTGGATTCTTATTTGTTTAGCTTCAAGACTATATCAATATATAGAGATATTATCTTGGATCTACATACTCAATCACACTAGATTGATATGAAAATAATTACATCCTTTTTTAGATGAAGAGAATATGCATCGGATCATAAATCACACTTTGGTTGATGATGCCATATTGAGTCTACTTGTCCAATGATTGTGTTTCAAATATTATACAAATATGTTTAATACACGTATCAAATACACAATGAAGTAGGATTGACGACTTGGATGTTTCGTCCGAAATATTCAAGCAATTTACATTGCAATGCAATTGGTAAATGTGTCATTTCCAAAAAACCAAACACGAGCAAACTAACAATATATGTAAACTTTGCTCAACATAAAAGCACAACTCATAGCTAAAATTCACTTTTAACTAAATTCTAAAATAAAAATAATATTCTTGTTTATTCACCTAGGATAACATTGTTAGACGAATAAGTGGCCCAAGCCCGATTGTGGGCTTATGGTCCATTAGGGTTAGGTTTGATGTTGCTTATTTACAAAGCTATCTATTTATTATAAATAGATATGTCATCTCTTATGTAATTCATTCAATCAATACAATATCTATCATATTTCATGGTATTACAGCTCTAGGTAAGATCCACCAATAAAAATTGCTATCCTCCGGTCATCGGCTACTTGTCGGTGATCCGGATGGATCCTGTTTTTTTTCTGCTTTATTGTTTTTATTTATTTAGGATTTTATTTTCGTATTTCATTCATAAACCCTAAACCCTGGTCGTCAAAACACAAAATATGTTGAGTTGCCTTCGATCAACCATTTTTTTCTCCCTCATCTAATTGTTTTCGTTATCGAATATCATTGTCGTTGACAACAAAGTTGACCACCAAATTGCCGTTCCCTCCTAAAGGCAAAGTAAGCCATGCCGTAAAAAAAAGTCATAAAAATGGAGGTAACCGCAAAGCAGTATACAACATGTAAGATGACTAAATGTAAGAGATCCATTAAATCAAGCAATATGTAATCGAAATCAAACAACCTATAGATCTTGAACAAAAGATTAAAACATCTTGCTTACGCTTATCTTGGAATTCCACACATCTTGATTAGGATTATGCGAACCAGAATTAAAGTATGTTAGTTGAGTCATGTTAGGTCCTCTATGAAAAGATAATACAAATTTTATCTTTGCTACACTTCATTAGGCAAATATAAGAATTCTATTTTGTCTAAATAGAGAAATAACTCCCGGAGAATCTATTGCACTAAAATTCAATTTGACCTAACGTAATTGCTTCTAAAGTGAAGTTTTGGTTCTGTGTATAACCCGTAAAAATGGTCGTGTGTTAGCTGAATTGAGCACCACTAGTAATAAGTCCCTCATATTTATTCTCTAATTTGATTAAATGGCTCTTCCTAAATATGCCTAATGATAGTATACATCGATAAACTTTGTATCTCATTAGGAGTACACACTAAGCACGTAGAAATTAGGTTTTTCCTTAGTCAATCTAGACAACATCGCTGGCATCCTCACCAAACCACTCAAACGTGAACCGTTTATTTTTTTGTCTAGGTCTAGGAATGATGAAACAAATCTCATAAACGTGTCATTCTCATTTTAATAGTCTTGTTACTATTAAATACATTCCGATAAATCTCGACAACTTAATCATTTCATCCGAAATGTTTAAGCATTTTTAATTCGCGAAATGCAAATTAAAATGTCACTTATTGTTCATGTCTAAGTCGTTTCACAAAAACCTTAATCATGCCTCTATTATTATATAGATGGTTAATATCTTCCGTCCACCCCATTTTTTTTTTTTTTTTTTTTTCCGTTACCACCTTTAAGACAACCCCGTACCTCGTTGTGTGATTGTTCTACGAACAATCGCAATATTCGAGAAGAGCTACATAACTTCGCGGATGAAGTTCATCGTATGCTAACCGTCATCCATCATGAAATTGTCAAGCTCATCGCTGTCGTCGTTATTTCTCTTCATTTATTCTTTTTATTCCACAACTTATGTCCGGATGAGCACGAATTAAAAGGGAAGGGAAAACACACATCTTCACATATATCCTTTAACCAAACACTCTCAAGAACTCACATAGGTGATTCTTATTCACTAGAAACCACAAGATACACTTCTACCATACACTCAAACCTCATAACTATTATTCACTCTTGTTAGTGATCATTAGTTCTAGTACATCCCCAAATCACCAAAGTGAAATGAAAAACCGAGACATCCTTACTACTATCAACCTCGAGTCATCCACCTTGTCATCTTCACAAGAAGATTCACCATGTAACCATTCCCCACAAGTGAATTTCGTAATGAAATGTGTCTCATCTTCATATCCCGACACTCATAAGCATGTGTGCCTATGTTGTCAAAAGTCAAGTGAATTTCGTAATGAAATGCGTCTCATCCAATCATTTCCACTTTTTAACAAGTGAAGAACACAAAGAAGATATTCAATCTTCAAAGTGTTGTTGAGTCATCACAATATCGTGTCTTTCATTTGTTCATTTCCGTTTTTTGGCAAGTGAAGAACACAAAGATGATATTCAACCTTCAAGTGTTGTTGAGTCATCACAATGTTCCACCATTTTCACATTTTCACCTTTGTTCATCAACATTAACAACCATCTACTAACATTCTCACCAATGACATCTCCTCATCACAATCATCATCATCACAATCATCCTCACCAATGACATCCTCTAACAAACCCACATCCAAACCATCAAAGGTAGCCAAAATGAGTGTGAAACCCATTTGGAGGAAGAAACTAAACCCTTGTAACACTTCCAATGAGCTCAATGTAAATTCATCTACACCAATGCCAAAACCACTCACTTCTCATCATGAACCATCTCAAGAAAACAATCACCCCAATCAAGAATTACCAAATCCTTACATTAAGGACACTCCCACATCACCACAAGTTGCCTCACATCCTCCATTTCCCATCTCACCCATCAATTCACATGTTACTCACACTCAATCTCCACCTCAAAGTGACAACCAAACTCAACACACACCACCTCCATCTCCAAGTAGAGAAAGCCTAGTTGATGACATTAATCAACTACAAGACCTATCAAACCTCTTAGCCATGCATCTCTCCCAACAACAAAACAACATTCTCTCATCACCTTACTCTCCAAACCTACCAAACACCCAACAAACCTATAGTCAACACCTTCCCTTTCCATTCACGCTCATCCTTCCTCATTTATGTTTCCTCAACAAATCATCCTTATCATCAACATTTAGTTCGACCTAAAGTCTTACGATAATGTTTATCCTTAAACACCCCAAACATGAAAAGCATACATAATGCTTAACAAAGAAACCTTGAGGATTTAGGAATCTCTCAATACAACCATTAGTCTATTTAAATCCACATCATTATCTTGGTTAGATGATGATACCATAAGGAACATGTTGATCGAGTCTTAGCCCTTAAGCATGTGTCGGTCGAATCTTATCATTGGTTCCTAAACATTTCCATGTCTTAAGCATTCATCATTTTTTAGGTTGTTGTCTTTAGTGCCACACTTTAGAGTGCATATACCTAAAACATACATGATTTGTTCCCCACTAAGTGTCTTGCATATATATCTATCATCATCATTATATATATGTGCATTTTTCTACTAACTTTGTTTTGTAGCACTTTTCTGTTACTCGATTTCTTGGTGCCCCAATCAAGGGGGAGCATACACCAAGGGGGAGCATTTGCAAATGTTCAAGCCATTACGGTTGCAACCGTTTAAGACATCTACACATTTTTTATATGTGTTTTTCATCCCTATATATTTTTTTTTTCTTTGTTACACGAAACTAATCATTGATGTAGGTTAAGAGTTTGAAACTAATCTGATTCATGGATCCGCTTGAGTCAATGTTCAAGGGATGTCATTATTTAAAAGGGATTGATAGAATTAAGACTTCACTTAGGATGATACAGGCTCGCCTCTTTGATTGAAGAGTTGAAGTGTAGTTAAAGTCTCGTCTAGGAGTCTTGTAACATTCGGTATTTTCAGGTCATTTTATGACGCCATTTATTTCGTCATAATTTCACCATTTATTTTATTTTAGTTTCGTACGCGTTCGTTTTTAATTCATATTATATAGTTAAATCGCGTAAGCTAAAAATCAACATTTAACGTAAACGGACACCAAACAAATTAAAGTTTTCATCAAGAAAGCGTTATATTATTTTACGAAAGAAATAATTAACTTTTTATATTTATTTTTATCGGTTTCATAAATTGGTTACGTTTCGCAATTAAATACGTTTAGACATACCCGGAAGTACCAAAACTTTTTTTTTTCGCTTCAACAAATACCCACTTTTATACCTAATACCTAAAATTTATAAAACTTTACTCATGCTATTAAGTTAGCCGAATTTACCATAAAGGAAAATAAGCTAGAACGTAAACTTTATAAGTTATACTTCTATATTTAAATTACCAACTTATAACTTCAAGTATTAATAAGAATTACATTTCAAGATATCAAGATATTTTGTACCCCTTTTCTTTCCCTAAAATTCAGCAACACAAGGACCATGGGGACAATATTTCACCAACTAGAACACATAATATCAACTAAGGTAGTGTACCAAGCTAGTGTCATTAAGGATTATGACCAAGTCTAGTTGCTTTGACCAACATTCTTCCCTAATTCCCTCTATATGTTCCAATGCCACCCCCTTGTCTCCTTGATATTCTTGACTAACTAGTAGTGTCTTTGACCATTTTGAGTACTTATACTTGTATACACCCTAACTCATGATAACACTTAGCAAAAAAAAATCAAACTCTTTTCTCTTTGGTACTCTCCTAGCCACGGCATACCACAAAAACATATAAACAATTCACACAATTTATTTTACCACATATACAAATGAGCTAAGTTCATGTTTAAGGCATTCTAAGGGGTATTGGAAGCTTTGTTGGTTGATTAAAAGGTTTTGTGCAAAGGAAAAGAAAAAGGGTTTTGCGAAAGTATTTCTTGGATAATACTTGGGTCTTGTTTACTTACCATCTTTACTCATCTTCATTAAGGTCATCTAAAACCCTAATCATTTTACTACTTATGATTTCATGTGTGTATATAATGTTTATATGGCTCATCACCATTAGGGATACTTATTAACTTGTAAAATAAATTTTTACTTGATTATGTTTTGTTACACTTTGTCACATGTTATATGGATATTATTACATGTTGTAATGGAAATAAATATTGTTCAAGTGTTGATTAAATCATATAAAGTATATATAAGTTAATGGTTTAAAAAGTTACTTATATAAGTTTATGAACATGTAAAAGTGAGGACTTGTTGATCTCGTTATCATGGACATTCTTGGACAAATATGGACTAAAGGATTTTATAATATATGAGGCATATGATATAAAGACTTATGGAGGATTTGTGGTATTTTATCTAAGTTAAAACCTATATAAAACAAGTTATATAAATAAATGTATATAACTACTAAAAAGGGCTGATTTAAATTCGAACTATAAAGTATACATTTTATATTTTTATAAAATACTACGTCTCATGACGATTCCAAAAAGGTAAGAAACTCGAAAAACCGATTTATAACGAAGGAGATACGACGATTACAAGTTTACGATAATTAATACTTTTATAAAAATAATTTTATAAAAAGTTACTGTTCATCAGGAACATTTATTTTGGAAAACATCATAAATAAATAGAACTTTTAATTACGAGAACTTGCTCGAAAGAATCGCTAAAAACGGAGCTAAAACGAGTAAGATACGACGTTTCAAAGTTATCGAACATTATTTATAAAAGCTGAAAACCCGTAAACGCTTCAGCAGCTACTGAAACTGCGTTTTGAGGACCTTCGGGTCCGATTGAGCCGAAGTGTAAAACTACAAAGTTGTTCGGAACGACATTTTACATAAACCTGCCGATTTTCATAATTTTCGGATATATAGTTTGTAAACTAGACACTTTTCCTGACATGAATAGTGTTGGTTCGTTTTTAAAATAAATTTTTGCGAAACATTTTAGAATCATTTATATAATATTTATACATGTCTTAAACTTTATAAATATTATTTTACAAGGACAATTAAATTATTTATTCGATTATACGAGTACGAACACGTGGTATTTGTTTAACAAATGCGATTTAAATATGATTTCATAAACACAATTAGATGGTGATGTAGCTATATAGAATTATATACGATATTAGTTAATCAATGTGCTTAGTACTTATACGGCCTATATTTAATTAGGTAGCATTCGGCGTATTTGTGACGCATTTTCAGTTGTGATTTATAATATCGATTCACCCACTCGAGGTGAGTTCATAGCCCCACGTTTTTACAATTATATTGATTTACAAGTTTTGGGGTGAGAAACATGCTTTGTTTTATAATTGGACGCAAGTGGACATTTTATATATTGATTACGTTTTGCCTAAGTAGCTTGAACCCAATATGCCCGGTATCATGAACTGTTAATTTCTGGATTGGAAGCGCGAGTGTTGTAAATAGATCTATTTGGGATTGACCTCCCCGTTCGGGTGATTAGCTATCACCGGGAACGAACGTTATAGCATGTCGAATTTGGGATGTTTCGGGTTGAACATCATCATGGGCAATGTAGGCAATATTTATATTGTATTCATATATGTCTAGCTTCAGTGTCATGAGCTTAGGGAAACGTAATGGCATTTTGTGATATTTATCACGGGGAAATCTTGCGGTCCGGATTTATACATATATAAACCTATGAATTCACCAACTTTATGTTGACCGTTTTAAGCATGTTTTTCTCAGGTTAATAAGGTACAAGAAACAAGGATACATTGGTGGTCTACATTGTGGAGTCATTTCTATAAAGATTTACGTGCATCACATTTTGGGGATATTTGTCATGTAGAAAAATCTTTGCATTTTCAAGAATGAACAAGTTTAGCCGTTGAGCTTTTGTAACAATAATTTATTAAATCCAATGTATCATTTTCAAACGACACGTTTAGTGGTCGTTCTCTCATGTCTTGTGCAATGTTATTATGAAGTAACGCTCCCGGATCCTTATTCCGCTGCGACCCATTTTGGGGGTGTTACAGATTGGTAATCAGAGCCAAGGTTATAGAGAACCAGGTCAAATGTTTTGCTACGCTACTTTTCTTCTGAAATATTTCTTAAAATTATTTCATAATGCTTTTTACTTAAACCTATGAATTCCACCAACATTATTGTTGCGTTTTTGCATGTATCTCTAAGGGTTATGATTTGCTGTTGAGCTTGGGAGCATTTCGAGTCGCGCAGTATATATTTTTGAGGCTTAATCAACTTGTTTACCATTCGACAAACGTTTTTAAAAAATGTTTCTTTTGATTATAAATGGATCCTTGTAAACTCTGATTTTAATATAACGAATGTGAAATTTATTTAAACGTCTCTTTTGAGGTCGTTTTTCGTGACTTGTGTGTATGGACTTTGAAGTCGCACCTCAATGTTATTATTCCGCTGCCGTCCGATTTTGGGGGTGTGACAAGAATCACCGTAGATATGAAAACATGCATTTGCCATTGCGTAATCCTAAACTGATATGAACTCCAAATTCTAGGCACTGAATATCGATAGTCATACCTTGACCTAATATTGGGCTTTCTGAAATGAGCCAGAATTAGTTATATCCTAGACAATAACTCCAACTGTCGCGCATCGGTAGTAAAGTGAGGCCAGTCCTGCATACCTGAACAACAAACATCAAAGAGCAAAAACTTAAGTCCGAATTTTGGATTATAATCTAGAATAGGAGCATGCAAAAAAGAAATAAACGGTCAATCTTTAGGCACATTTAATCGTATGATTGCAACCTTGCATTCATTTTAACTTACATTTTCACAATGTAAATCCAGTAAAATAACATGTGCTCAAAATTTAACACAAGTAAGGAAAGACGCCAGGGTGTGGCAAATGCCTAATTATGAAAATGGTCTCTGCACAGTACCAAGAACAACGAACCCTCCACCATTATTTGCATCAGGTTGTGTCAATATTTTTGCAAACGAAGTGGCCTTATCAGAGGACTCAGACCCACTATGAGTCTCCACCAATGTTACTTCATCATCGTAATCATAAAATGTTTCTGAGTGGGCCCTTCCTATTCTTAGCATAAACTTCATCGGTTTCAAACTCTACCAGGAACTTTACATGAGCCACCATGCAAAGTACAAATGCTGGAACCCTAGGCATCCCACTAAAATCTATATTCGTAAGTGTATGTTCAGCATGTCCTTGGGGAAAATAAGACTCCTTCAAATTTGGCAAAGGCATTTAAATCATTCGGCCAACACAATCATGCCATAATTGAGGGTCTACACTCCTCTCTACCTCGTTTATACTTTTCACTTGTTGCTAGATCTATACCTATTTGAATATTGTTTTCCTCTCTGGATAACTAAATAAAAGCCGGCGGTTGTACTCTACGCCCCCTAATTCCCCTGTAAATGCTGCAGACATATATATTTTGAAAATTTAAAGCTAATTTAAACAGTTCATCCTACTAACAATCATCCTACTAATCACCACAATAACAATCATCCTACTAATCACCACAACACTACTAATTTTTATGTAAATGTTGTAGATAGATAAATATTGAGAAATTAAAAGGAAGATTCAGACGCCTTTCACAAATATAACAAACGATGCGCAAAAATGATACCAGTACAACAATTATCCTAACTAACACAACAAAAAGAGTACCACATAAACAGTACTTGTCATGTAAAGCAGATTCATAAACTGTTTCTACTAATATAACAATATGGCATACATAATAACAACACATTAGTGAGTATCCTAACTACCACAACACACATATTAACCATAGTTTAACAGTTTCTTATATATAATTAATAAAAGTAACAAAACATTGCTACCACATGATGTTCAGATGCATATTGAACATATGAAGATGAAAAAGGACCTACTCAAAAAGTAGGCAATGCGCAGAGCCTTCTCCATGGACCACCATCAGCACACCTCATTTTCAAATATCTTTTTAGTCTCACCCGCATCAGCAATACATGGCATTATAGTTACATTATAAAGAATGGTAAAAAAAAGTGACCCACATTTACCATGATCGCAAGCAACACACCTCAGGGAATACTGCTGTTAGGTGATTCTCCCAATCATTCAGAGTTGGATAATTATTATGAGAGTAATAACGCATACAAAATTAACTATTGAACTTGCTAAAACATCCGCAAGAGTTTATCTTTACATGAATGTTTTCTATATAATCTCAATTTTAATTGAAAACTCAACTTTACGTAAATTACTAAATAATTACACTAACTTACCCATTGAAGACCTTACAGTTATTTGATGAAATTTATTCATTAAAGACCTTCATCAAACCACCAAAATAACTCAAAATTTACATGAAACTAGAATGTTACCCGCGCAAAGCAGCGTTTTCGGGGGCATTAAAAACTAAAAATTAATAAAAATATATGAAAATGGATGTTGAATTAAAGAGCACAAAATTTTAGAAAATATGGTGAAATTAAATCCAAAAAAAAAAGATATATTTTAATTTAAAAATAAATGTGATGTTTTAAGATATGTTTCTCTAAAAAAAGATGAATGGTCAATATTGCACATAACAAAAAGTTGTTACAAAAGGTTGTTATGTGTTTGGTGTTAAAAAGGATATTTTCATAAAAAGAAAGGAAAAAGTCTGAATTTTAAAGTCTAAATATGAAAGTGTCTCAAATACTTTATAATGTAGTATAGATAAACCACGCCACATAAATTAAAGCACAATAACACAAACCCACAAGTTAGTTACTAAAAAGACCCTAAATTATCACATAAATCAATAAATCATGGATTTATCTATCTATATCTATATCTATTTAGGCTCCGGTTCCGTTGAGAAGGTTTTTATTCTGAGAAGATTGAGAAATCTACGTTTGAGCAAATTGATTCATATTTTTTGATTTGATATCATCTAATAGTGAATCAAAGCTATAAATCACAAATTTGATTCACAAATCATTGCTAAAATCGAGTTATGGTAATAGTTATGGTAATGATTCCTTAAATTTGTATAGAAGATTCAGTATTTTACTTATATTGCAAAAACGAGATATTTTTTAACATTGATTCAAATTTTTTTACACATTTTGAATTATTGAGTTTTACGCTTGAAAAACTTGAATCAAAGTTTTATCATTTTTGAAAACCTTCTCAATCTTCTCAAAATAAAAACATTCTCAATCGATTTGGATTCTATCTATCTATATCTATATCTATCTATACTACATTATAAAGCATTTGGGACTATTCCTTAATTAGAAAGTCTGAATTTTCAGACACTTCAACTTACTTGTTATGAAAATTTCAATTAATAGCTAGCATAAGAGGCAGAGCTACGGTGGGCACGTGCCTCCTCAAAAATTTCCGGCATAAGGTATATTTTCGGAGATTCTTGTGTTTTTTGTAATTTTGCTTCGTCTCCGATTGCGGTGATTTGATGAAGCAAATTTTGGATTAAAAAAACTTAAAATTGTAGATCTAGGTTTTTGGATGAAGAAGATGATGTGCAATAGGAGAGAGAAGGTATAGATAAAAAGTTACGGTATCATATTTGTTGGTGTATAGCATTTCTCACGTGAGTGTGAGAGTAGATTTGACTAGAGAGAGTTTGCTTAACTTTTTCGAAGTATTACTTATCTATGCTACTTTGTAAAGCATTTAGCTTA
>BQNB010076175.1:0-12500 GCA_026074375.1 Tanacetum coccineum | reverse complement strand
TAACAAAAAATAATAGGATTTATATCAAAACAACGTTTACAATAAGATGGCGGGCAAACGAGCAACAAGCTGCGCCGCAACCCCTTTTTGGATGGCAAAACCAATCCTACTAAAAATAAAGTTTTGTGTCTTAGGGGTCGAAAAATTACTTTGCACAACCCGTTGAACCCTATTCAAAAACTCCTCTGCTTTCGGTGCTAGGAAACCAAATGTATCAAAAGCAAAAGGGATAAACACGTGTTGATTCTCTAAACAAGCTTTCTCGTGTTTAGCAACTTTGCTCGATTCCGCTTTCAACGCAGCTTGTCCTGCAACAAATCCATTGTCCATGAGCCCAACAAGAGGGGACACTCCAGTAAGATTCACACAAGCATGTTTCCCCCCGGCCCACCCAAACTTAAGTTTGACTTTGAAAATTGAGTTTTAAGTGTATTTTCATTGGTGTAATTTTTTTCAAGTATTATATAACAAAAAAATAAATTAAATTCAAAGTTGAACTAGTTTTGACTTTGAAAAGTTAAAGTAGACATTTATTTTAGGACGGAAGGAGTATATATCTTGACGGGTCGTCTAGTGGTAAGATCTTGAAAGTTCCAATATGAGGTTTAAAGGTCAAATCAAACTAGTTGTAAACTTATGTGCCTCAGTAAGGACGGAGTCAGGATTTTAAGTTAAAGAAGGAGGTTACGCATAACGCAGAAAAGTCATAGTGATTAATATCGCTTTAAAAATTAATTTATAGTGTTGTTCAAGGTTGCAAAAATCGTGAATCGTTAGCCGGACGGTCGACCACCTTGTAGCTTGTTATCGGTCTAGGCGGGATTAATTGGCGATTAATTGGATTGACATTTCTGGCAAAATTTGAGTATTTTCGGCAAGATTTTTTTTAGAAAACAACTTCTAATAGATTTAAACAGTTACTATAAGTGATCAAGACAAGTTTACAGTGAGCTTTAGGTACTTCCGGCAAGATTAGAAGGTTTTCAGCAAGTTTGACCACTGTTGACCACGGTTGACCTATTTGTTTGACTCAGTTACATACATCGGCAATGTCAGTGGCCTTGTAGCGCCTAGGCGGCGATTAATCGTCTTTGTAGACCTTTTTTTGCAACACTGGCGTTGTTTGTTATTGTTTAAGTTATTCATTTATGTATTTTGTAGACATATCTATAGAAAAAGCGGGGCTAAATTTAAAAAAAAAACTAGTATAAAAACGACTTATAATTTAAATAACTTACAAATGAAGTGTCTTGATTATGAGTGACTTAACACCCACTAGTTACCGGTTTTGCAAAGTGACATGTAATGATTTACATTTACTTGTCGAGTCATTAAAGATAACATTAAGTAAGAATTTTGTAATGATATAAAAAAGTCATAAAAACTTGAAGGTTCATTTTTGGACAGTACAAGAAAATTTATCATTTGTTTTGGCAACTAATAGAGTACTTGGTCACTTGGAAAAGGGTATTTGGAAGTTCAACCGGGCCATAAATTCTTTTTGGCATTAGTGTTTACTTAGAGGGTGGAGTGTGGTGGGGAGATATATCTTCTCACTTGGGCCTCATTGCCTGTCACATTAGCATCTTACTTTTACTTAAAAATATCTCTTCACTCATAAAACACTCTTAACTTCTCACTTTGACCTCACCACTCACAATTTTATTTATTTTTCTATTTTTTTTACACAAATTTAATTCATTTCATTAAAATTAAAAATACAAACATAAATTTAAAAATACAATACGGAATTTAAAAATACAATACGGAATTTAAAAATACAACACATAAACGTTTTAATCTGTTTCGTATTCGGAATCTGATATCACCCCAAATTCCAACCTGAATAACTCATTACGAGCTTCTTATTTCTTCATTTTCTCCTCCCATTTTTTCTCAGCTCTTGCTCGTTCTTTTTCAGCCTGTGGTTCTTCTTCTAATACTTCTCTGAGTGCCTCTTCATCTAGAGCTAATTGATGGTGCTCTTTCTCAGTGAGATTTCCTTCAGTAAGATATCCATCATCTATGTCATGTTCTTCAACTGACTCTTCAACGATTGGATAAGAAGAAAATAAAGGCATTTGTGGTTTCTCGGGTGTTGGGGGATTCCTTTGGTTAGTATTGTTATTCATAGTAGGTGGAATTTCAAATTTGAATACAGATTATAAGAGTTTGATAAAAAGTTGTGTGAAAAAATGAAGGATGCTGAGGGGTATTTATAGGGGAAAACTTTTCTTTGAAACAGTAGCCGTTGGATTTCAAATTTGAAAATATAACATTTAAAACATTACTTAAAATATAACACATATAGTTGGAATAGTAGCCGTCGGGAATAGTAGTTGTTGGATTTCAAATTTGAAAATTACATTACGAAATTTAATAACAATTCTGAATTTGAAAATTACAATACGAAAGTTGAAAATGCAATAATATAAAAAACATTACATAATAATGTTAAACTAATGAAACCGTATCTTTACGGAAAACCTTAACCACATTTCTCATTGTAATGTTAAGGTAATGCTCTGATGGTTTAGGAGTAAAAACAGAGACATTAGCAAGTATCATAGCAACTCTCACAGTAATATCCTTTCCATAACTACCCTCACCAATGACTTTGTGATGTACTGTTCCAGGTATTGTACCTGAGAGATCTTTCATAGTAACTGTGAGATCGCCAAGCACATTCGGAGAACAAGACTTGACTATTGCAACAACTTGCTTAAGTTTTCCTTTTTTTAGAAAGTTATTGATGTCCCCCCAAACAACCAGTTACAGTGCCACCAGTAGCAATTACATAATTAGTGGCACTAAACCACACCCCACTGTTAAAATAATCATCCTCGCCCACATCCTCAACAACCTTTTGCATGTATTCTTGGGTCGACATTAAAGCCCCATCCGAATCAAGAATAAAAATATTTTCTTTAAGAAACTAAACAACACCCGCAGGACCGGGTATTATCCTAACTGGATTTGGGGTTGAGGAAGACGGTTCAACACATGTGCTACTAGAGAGCTGGACAATACCCGCATGACCGGGTATTATGGTAACTGGATTTGGAGTGTATGGAGATGGTTCAACACGTGCGCTACTAGACGAACGCAGAACATGTGTTAAATGGAGATCAGAATCATCTATATCAAGACTGTATTCCCATGAATCATTTTCGTTATTGAAATTGGAAGCCATTTGGGAGAGTTGGATAAGAAGTTGTGTGATATAATGAGGAGATGTTGAAGGTATTTATAACGGAAAACTAGCCGTTGGAATTCAAAATTTAAAAATATAAATACAGAATTTAAAATAACAATACTTTATTTAAAACATTACATTAAAACAACATTTAAAACATTACATTAAAATAGTTCCTAAATTACTAATATGATGACTCGTATTCTGAATCATATCTCACCACCCCAAATTCCATAAAGAATTCACCATCATCAGCTTGTTTTGCCTAATTTTCTCCTCTCGTGCTTTTACATCCATTGCTTTTTCTTCTAATGTTTCTCTTAAGGCTTCTTCATCTAGATGTAGTTGATGTAGCTCTTTCTCAGTAAGATATAAATCAGCCTGTGATGACAAACAACCTACACTTTCTTGTGAGCGGTAGTAGTATTTTTTCAGTAGCCAAGCTAACTTAGCATCCATTTGTTTTTCTAGTTTTGCTGCCTTTTCATACATAGAAAGATACAACTCGTAATCTTTATCAGAACCTTCTTTTAAGAAAGTGTCGATCAAAGCACTGCTCTCTTGTGAAATATCATTACATTTCTCGTAAGCATTTCTAAGATCGTCTTTAGCTGTGCATGAATTTTCAAATTGCAACGCTAAATCCAGAATCGCGTTCTGACGACCCTTATCTTCGTCAATTAGTTTTTGAACCAAAGCTTCGACTTCAGAGTCGGTATGTGGAAGAGAACAAGCCATTTAAAAAACTTAACAAGTTATATGTTATAATTTTTGTTTGGGATAAGTGTGAAAAATTTAGGTTAAAAAGAGTGGTATTTATATTATAAAAGAGGGTATAATTTAACTTTTTTTAAATGTTTCAACGGATACATTTATAAAAAATATAACTTTATATACTTTGTCGTTATCTGACTCGCTTAAATGGCGAGTTACCAAAATTTTGAAAGTGGCGAAGGGAGGTGGTGTGGCGGCGAGGCTTGTGGCGAGTGCCACGTAGGAAGTGGCGAGATACCTCGTCAACATACTCCCTGCTCTTAGTTGTCGATTTAAAACGAGTTAATATCGGATCATAAACTGATTAAGTCTTTTGCACAAAGTAGTCGTATGAACTATGAACAAAAGACTCATACACAAACTCTTGTATTCATGGCACTCTAAATATTTATGTCTAATACATTAGTTATTTACTTATTTAGTTACTATGATTAATCAATTCGCAATGTTGATTTAAAACCTAGGTAAGAAAATAAAAATACTCACACTCTGAACTTACGAAACTGTGAAGTGTGTCATCAAGATTTTGTAGAAAGTAAGATCTGTAAACTAACAAAAGTTCAAGGGTTAAAAACTTAATATGTGAATTAATGATTGCATATGAAAGTTGAAAAAAAAATAATACGCCGTTGCCGGGGATCGAACCCGGGTCACCCGCGTGACAGGCGGGAATACTTACCACTATACTACAACGACATCTTTGATTGTTACTAATCTTGTAACTTATATATAAGTATTTTTCTTTGCATTTGCAATAACTTCAGTTTCAGGGGTGTTTGTTTCGGCTTATATAGCCGGCTTATGAGTCATTTGGTTTTGAGCTTATGTTTTATAAGTTCACTTTTTGTTGCTTATTTTGAACCTTTTCGGCTTATGTCATTCAAGAAGTTTCAAAATAAGTTTTGTTGACATAATTTGCTTGAAACATATTCTTGAAGATGAACTCGATACATTGCGGCTTGTTGCTGCAAATCATCAGTCTCAACGTTATAGTAGTAGATCAAAGCAAAAGTCATATTTTCATGAATCTTTAAAACATGAGATCTAGTAACAAGCTGATCGATCCGTATAAATAATGTCACGACGCCACTCTTTCCGTAACAGTAACCAAAATCAAAAGCATAAGTATTTGCCTATTTGGGGTGTTTAGATTTTTTTAGGGGTGTTTGGATTTGCATTCAGAAACTGAATATTTAGTTACCGCAACTTGTATTTGGGATGTTTGGATTTGTATAGGTTCAGTAAACAGTTTCTAATACTGGAAAATAAGATTTTGCTTCTAATGAACATATTATTTACCGGTCGAATAATGACATAGTTTTTGCTTCAGATAAACAATCTACATACCCATTGACAGTTTCACAACATTCAACAAGCTATACTCAATCAACTTAAGGCGTCATACCATAATATGTAATAGGTCCCAGAAAGATGTTCAAACGTACTTTAAAAACAACTGATTAGCTAACGATTGTAGTGTAAAAACAGCATTGCCAATGGCAAAACAAACGTTTCCCGCAATTGGGTCAATTTTGTTAACATTATTATCGGTTGACGACACCAAATGGATACGTTGTTTAGCACAATTACTATAGATATGGCGATATGCAAACAATTTGCATGTCGGATCCCTTCTTCATGTTCTGATGTTCATGTGTCGATGGAAAATAATACTTTTACGGAACAATACAATTCAAAACAACTGATTCTTTCAATAGGATCTACAATTAGCTAGCCTAAGTGCAACTTCATTTCTTCAAACAACTGGACACGCCCGGCCAACATGATATCACACATATGATGTTGGAAAGTGTTGTCCACAAGAACAAGTGACATAGGAATTGCCTTGATCGACATACCAATCTCCTACTAGTCGTCCATGGTACCTCACATGCTTGCCTATCTAGAATCCTCTCTTTGTCTTTGCCTCCTTAACTCGCACACACAACGCAATATTTTACAGTATGTTTTTTTTAAATATACACAGGGCCGTCTCGTGTTTTTCGGTGGCCCTAGGCAATAACAAGAAAGAGGCCCTGTTACGCTTCTAAACTAAAAGAAATTACATATAAACTTGAATTACATAGCTCATATATGTTTAATATTATATGTATTTATATGCGAAACTAATAAAAATGTGGCCCTTTTTAAGCGGAGGCCCTGTGCTCGGCACCTATTGCACACCCTTCCGAGACCCCATACAGATATGAGGAAAGCGTTATCAAGGGGTGTAGAAAAGAAGTCTATAATCCCACTCAAGAGGCCAGTTACGCCTGATGAACTGGAGTACGACTAGTTCCTGCTAGACCAAGGTTTATGATTGGTGTCTTAGAATTTTTGGAACACACCAGAGAAGACCTTGATTTTCTTGTTCATCGCCTGTTTATCATGTGCTTAGATTCTTGTATTTTGATCAATTCAAATGCTTGTTATGTCAAGTTCGGTGAAGCATTAGTTGAAGTACTTTTATATTCACCCTGCCTGACCCGGGTTTGACCTGCCTGAACCGGGCTTGACCCTGCTTGAACCGGGCTTGACCCCGTCTGATCCGGGTACGACCTTGCTTGACCAGGCTTTGAGCTCGCTTGATCCGGGTTTGATCCCGCCTGACCCGGGTTTGACCTCGCCTGACCCGGGTTTTACCCCTCCTGACCCGGGTTTGACCTAGTCCGACCTGGCTTGACCCGAGTTCAAATAGGGTCAGGTTTCCCGGTGTCTTCATCAAAAGTTGAAAAACCGAATGCTTGTACAACCAAAATATCGACGAATAAAATATCCCCAAGAGGTTAATGACCACCTAAAGTACATGCATTACCAGCCACATCTGGATTACACAACGTTTTAATCATCCCTTTGACACTCTTGATTTCACATTTGAGCTTCAGTTAAGTTTCCCATACTTGTAATAACATCGACATTAGCACAAGTGTCTAGTCTCACTAGAAACAGTAAAACCAAGCACTCAAATAAAATTATGGAAACTACTTGTAAATGCGTTTTTTGTGCTTCAAGATTTTGTCGATTTCCTTGACGAGTATGGAAACTACTTCGACACTCGTAATTAAAACATGAAATCCAAACACAAGACAATGACGATATCCCAAAACTAAATATCTCTAGCAAATATGTTATTGATTTCTTTCTTAGAACCTAATCTGGTTAAAAATGTAGCTGCAGTTGACCAAAAACTGCTCACATAGTTTTCGTTGACATCTTGGTTCAGCTAAGTACCATTATTTAAACTCCTGAGAAAGAGAAAAACACCTAGAAACATATGAAATTTTTTGAATATCATTCTCAAAAAGTTAACAAACCACAATGACTTTTAGTATATCACACATTATGTATAATGCCTGTTGGTTTCAACATTTTTAGTGGGTCATGTACCACTTTTCTTTTGTCTTTTTCCACATTTATTTCTAATAATATTTTTTTTATTACAAAACTATTATATAAAATAATTAACTTTATTAAATAATATTAATTTATTTCTCCAATCATTTTATCAAACCAATACTAAATTCAAATCCTAATCCAAACCCACTCGCATTCCAAACGCACCCTTAACTAAAAAATGCCTTTATGGCTTACTGTTTGATAAAAACTAGCATTGAACCTCTTCAAATTAAAGTTTAAGGGTTAAAATATAAAGCTGAAAAACAAAAAATTACTCCGTGTGCCAGGGATCAAACCCGGGTCACCGACAGGCGGGAATACTTGCGACTATACTACAATGACATCTTGTTTTTTTTAGTAATCTTAAAGCATAGATATCAATTTAGTTTGGAGCTCCTTACTATAACATTGGTTTAAGTTTTTTGAAACATTAAAAAGCTGAACTCTTTAACTAGCAATGATGTCCTTTAGAATTTGTAATTTCAGATGAATCATATATTGACATAATCTGCTTGAAACATATTCTTGAAGATGAACTCGATACACGCGGCTTGTTGGTCTAACACAATCATCTAAATTTTCATTTTCAAAATTATAATTATTGTCTACTTAATATTGTCTTCATGTTGCATACATTCACTTCATAAGTCAATGGCCATTGGCCAATATGCATCTTATCACTATTCGACTTCCTAGATAGCTATGGTCACGACTCAAGATCTATACGTAACATGTACTAGCTCATTTGCTGCAAATCATCAGTCTCAACATTATAGTAGTAGATCAATGCAAAAGTCATATGTTCATGAATCTTTAGAACATGAGATGTAGTTACAAGGTGATCGACCCATATAAATAATGTCACGATGCCACTCTTTCCGTAACAGTAACCAAAAATAAAAGCCTAAGTATTTGCGGTGTTTAGATTGTTTTCAAGGGTGTTTGGATTTGCATTCTGAAACTGAATATTTAGTAAACAGTTTCTATTACTGGAAAATAAGATTTTGCTTCTAATGAACATATTATTTACCGGTCGAATAATGACATAGTTTTTGCTTCTAATGAAGCAGATAAACGATCTACATACCCATTGACAGTTTCACAACATTCAACAAGCTATACTCAATCAACTTAAGGCGTCATACCATAATATGTAATAGGTCCCAGAAAGATGTTCAAACGTACTTTAAAAACAACTGATTAGCTAACGATTGTAGTGTAAAAACAGCATTGCCAATGGCAAAACAAACGTTTCCCGCAATTGGGTCAATTTTGTTAACATTATTATCGGTTGACGACACCAAATGGATACGTTGTTTAGCACAAGCTCACTACTACTAAAGATATGGCGATATGCAAACAATTTGCATGTCGGATCCCTTCTTCATGTTCTGATGATCATGTGTCGATGGTAAATAATACTTTTACGGAACAATACAATTCAAAACATATGCTAGTAGCTAGAAAATCGCATTTTCTATACCTGATTCTTTCAGTAGGATCTACAATTAGCTAGCCTTAGTGCAACTGTTATTTCTTCAAACAACTGGACACGCCCGGCCAACATGATATCACACATATGATGTTGGAAAGTTTTGGCCACAAGAACAAGTGAAATAGGAATTGCCTTAATCGACATCCCAATCTCCTACGCGTCGTCCATGGTATCTGACATGCTTTCCGGTGTCTTCATCAAAAGTGGGAATACCGAAAGCTTGTACAACCAATATATCAACCAAAAAAAATATTTCAGAGTCACGTCTGGTATGCTAAAGCAACGTTCTTTGTTAGAACCTACTAGTAATTTGGTTACGAAGTACATTCCCAGCTACCACAAACAAACTCGGAAACATATATAGTTTTCATTAACATCTTGGTTCAACTAAGTATCGGTATTCATACTTTCGACAAGAATAACTCAAAAACATATGAAATGCATTGATACATGGGACGATGAGCAAGCGACTAAAATGAAGATTCAGGCCATTTTTTATGCCAGGACAACAATTCAAAACGTCATTTGTGTAACATCATGAACACGCTTTAGTTAACTCAAAGTCAAAATATAAAGGAAGCTAAGAAAACATCTTATTAGGAACAAAACATATATTGACTAAGCTTAAGGTTAACAACTTATTGCGTTTGGAAAAAGCTATTCGGGTCACGAATGTATAAAGCATATAGGTAACGAAATTAGAATGAGTATATAATATAGATTTTTGTAATCTATTTACAACTCAATGAACATTGATTATATTGCTGAAAATTGATTAAGATCGTGGTTTATTAGAAACTCTAGATATTGTAATTTGAATATACATCAAAATTCTACCATAAACGTGATTATTAACATGTTCATCTCAAAGCTTTTACATTGAAGTTGAAGTGTACAAAGAAAAGATTTTCTTTTATCTCCTATCATTATGTTTGCTGCAACAACCCATAGAATATTGTATACGACAACAGTATTGAACCATAGTCGTATGATCAACCTCAGATCTAACCATGCATCGTTATTATCTGTTTATGTTCGTCATGATTTGTTTGTTTTTGTCTAGGTATTTTTTCGTTGTCATCAACTATGAGAACTATTTTGCTTCCTAAAATGGGTGCCGAATAGTAATCTTTGAACACCTTAAACATATTAAAAACGTGTTGAGGACCCTTGAAACCATTGAAAAGGTGCAAACAGCTTTTCTCAACTTACCTTAAGAAGGTGTCAAACGATAATATATATCACGTCCGTAAAGATGATTAAACAAACGAGCTTTAAAATCACAAACTAGAAATGCTAAATTACCAAATGTGACAGCATAGAAAAAGTGAACATATAACTTAGCCAACAGATGATGTGTAAATGCAGTATTGCAAATAACAGATGTTTCCCGCAATGGGGTTGATTTTGTTAACATTGTTATCAGTTGACAACCACTACGGTCTACAGATAGGCAATCGATTAGCATGCCGGATCCCCCCTCTTAATGTTCACGTGTTCATGTGTGGATGTCAAATAAGACTTTTACGTAAGACTAATACAATACAAAACATATGCAAGTGGCTAGAAAATCTCATTTTCCTACCATGATTCGTTCAATAGAATAGCCAAGTGCTGCCGTCATTTCTTGAAATATGTTGACATGCCCAAGATGATATAACGCTATGATAGATGTTGGAAATTGTTGTCCACAAGAACAAGTGACATAAGAATTGCCTTAATAGACATCCCAATCTGATAACACAATAATATAGTTACTTCAAACCGAATAAACATTCAATCATTTATATATAGATTAGTATGCATAGGTCAATACCGTTGGGATATATGTCCGGGAAATTACGTGAGCCTATGGGGGCACACGCGTATACACAGATGATACGTTTATTAATGTAATTAATATATTAATTATATTAATATGTTTAACGAAATAATTAAATGGTCTTTAATTATAATGTTAGACGTTATAACTAATTAATAGATATTAACAAGTGAGGGACTTGTTAGTACGAAAACCAAAACCCGTGGGGTGTCGGTTGAGACCGGTTGCAACTAGAAAAGAAAGATGGGTCCGAGTGTCGTTTCTTGCAAACTTGAGGAGGTGTTGTATTATGACTTGGAGACTAAGTCATTAGACTATATAATGACATCTTGAGGTCATTATTCAGTACGCCTAAAACACACACACGTACATTAACTCATATCCCTAAATCTATATGCATGAAACTGACGCATGCATGTAATCTATTCATATGCATGCACTATATGTATGAGTAGTCATACGTAAGCAAATAACAGTTGCAAGCAATAACCCTTTTTCTTTTACTTTTGATGATCGATTGTATTATCCTTTTGTGGGATTCGATCATGTGACACCAAGAATTAAACAAGAACATTGTGTTGAGTTGTTTAATCGTGAAGCAAGTACTAGCATCCTAGCGTATCTCGGTGACGTGTAGTGTATGCATACCATAGACGTTATCTACTTTGGTAACTTATTTAGTTTCGCGTATTAGATTTATACATACGCGTATATTCAATAACGGTGTTCGTTTATTGCTAAAAGGTACACGCTTCTTGATCCTTTCGTTAATTACATTATTCTATACGTGATTCATTTATTCCGCTGCGTACTCGTGTAGATTAAATGGTTAATTAGATCATAAAACCCAACAGTGGCGTCACGAGCCATCGTATAGAATTGTAATTACAAAGAAGTAAAATTGGACAAATTAGGGTTCTTGGTTAATTTTTAAAGCCCTTTGGGCGTTTTAAGTTATAAAGATTGGATCTTTATTGTCGATAAAATTAATTAGACGAAACCTTAGGTTGTATGAAAATTTTATGTGTTAAATTCGATAAGTTTAAATTGTTAATTGATCGCTTTTTACTAGTCATTAATTGTTAATGTGTATCCGTGATAAACACATGCAAGTTTATCATGGATTGATATATGATATATATGTTCATGGTTAATTGTTAAGTGTATGACATGCAAATCGATTATTGGAACTTACATAGACATAAAAGATCGAGTTTTTTTTGTTTTTGGAGTGTTTGACACCCTGTCACTAAAAAATTCGTAAAATATTCATCGTAAGACGAAAAATTTTGAAATTTTTATGGTAGATCCACGACTCAGTAGGCTACAACTTTGTAGTTTACTGCAAAAGCTGGGGAAGATCCTAGTTATGTCCTGTCAGGGCCTGAAGTCGACTAAAATTTTCTGTCAGCTTTTATGTGCTATGTGGTATATATTTATATAAGGCTTACGCAATCGATTATATCGATGTATGTGGCCCGATTCATTGGAAAATGGAGCCTTATGTGAATATGTACATAGTTTAATTATTCGATAATTAGAATCATCGTTTATAGTTGCATGAGTTAATTGTTAAGGTTTTAAATAAATGTTATGTGTATTTGTAGTTTATATTTATGGTTTGTTTTTATAAGTTTGACTTGAGTAAAAACAAGGGTTTTTTTGAAAAAGAAAATATAAACATGACTAATAACTATGAAATAAGATTTATTATAGATTATTAATTGCGAAGTCTTATTAGTCAATTGGATGTGGTTATCTATAATGTTAGGGCTTATACCTTAACTTTCCATGACGAGACTTGCAATTTAATAAGT
>BQNB010076174.1:0-31237 GCA_026074375.1 Tanacetum coccineum | reverse complement strand
TAATGGGTAGAATGAGAATAATTTTTGACTCGATCGGGCGTGTTGAGCCCTAGCTAGTTCCTCAACTTACCACTTGTAGAAAATCTTGTTATAGATTTCGCCTTACATGGATGTTCAAATATATATATGATGGAAAAAGGGGGGGAGTTTAACCAAAAGAACGGTTATTGGGATAAAAACCGATCTATTTAATTTTAAAACTATAATGAACGGTTATTAAGGAAAAGACCGATCTATTTAAACTTCACAAACTCCTCCACAAAATAGTTGTATTCACATTTCATTTTAAATAGATCGGTTTTTCATATATAATCGTTCTATATATTTCTCTCCAATTGTTTTAGCGGGCTACAATTTTCATTTGCCACTTCACCAAAATTCACCAAAATTTTGAACACACAAAACACAACCCAAATTTTGAACACACAAAACACAATACCATTTCCCCAAAATCACATCTTAGCAAACCCGGTTTTCCATAGCCTACTTTTCTTATTGTTTTCCACCCTAATCAGAAAGTATCACACACATTGTCAGTACTCTTCCCTCTTCCCCTCTCAATCATACCACCACTGTCACCACTAATTAGTAAGTCGTCATCTTCTTGATTTTTAGTTGAAACATAAGGTTAGGTATGTATGGTTTAATTTGAGGCCTACTGTATGTTTGCGTATGTATTAATTTTACTTAGGCTTAATTGAAAGTTGGGGTCAAATTCAGACCTAATTACAGAGAGGTAATTGATGGTTATTGATTTTATAACTTGTTAGTTGTTCTTGCTACTGTATGTAGTTTATTAGTTTGTTTATTATGGTTATTGATTTTACTTAGGCTAAATAGCTGCTGAATTTGTTGCTAAATAGCTGCCGATTTGCTGCTGAATTTGCTGACTAAATAGTGTTGGAATGATATTTTCCCATATCTCCAATGATATTTTCCCATATCTCCTTACAATGATATAATACATATTATGTAGCAAAGCCACTATGGAATAATACATCAGTCTTAAGGAAGAAAAAGCTCGTAGGAGTGGAAAGGTGTATAACTAGGAAACTGCTACGTATCGCAATCTTAAATAGTTAATATGAAAATAGTTATAATAGATGAAGCACAAAGGACATGGCCAGCAACGCTTATAATCAGGAGCACTCGAGTTCACATGACGTGTTGGCGCGAAATCAAAGTAAAACATAACTTAGAAGTCGGGGACGCTAATGACTTTTTAAAACTTGTTTCCTGAAACTATTTTTATGTTTATCACATTTATAGGAAAGAAGCATGTTGAGAACAATAGTCAAGCAGAGGTGGAGATCGATTCAGCAACAAAGAAAGAGACTAGTTTGACTATCAAAAGTCATCCTTTCTTTACTTCGACTCTGAACCATAAGAGGATCACAAAGGTGGGCTTCGGTAACTTCTATCACCCCTAAATCTTATGGTGATTAACTAAAATTATTTGATTATATTCACGTTATTATCATGTAACATGACGTACCTTTTCTTATTGTAGTATCTTCCAGTTGAATTTTGTATATCAAATGGCTTAAAACTTGGAGAAGTTATTCTTAGATATGATAATCGTGGATCATGGAAAGCTAAGCTCGTTAAACATAGTGAAAAGACCTTTATTTGAGCACGTGGTTTTAAAGATTTTTGTTTTGAAAATGGATTAAAGGAAGGCATGTGGACATTGAGGTGCATCTTGTAAAATCTCAGTAAGCTCTACACATTTTAGTGTTGTTTCCGGATAGCTTAAACTAACTTAATTGTGGTTGGGATTTGCATTTTTAGGGTTGTTTGGTTGTACCAACATTGTCAATAGGATCGATACTACTCCAACAAGCAGTAATTTCAGCTTCTTTTCACTACAAAAAGAAGTGCATTATGTTCTTTTACAACATTGCTATTTGTGGATATGTCATTATGCTGTCTCTTTAAACTGTCGGCTTGTTTTGCTCTACAACTGCAGCCAAGTGGGATTTTTACAGCAGATAGCACATCATACCTCATTTTCGGATAGTTTATTGGCTTTGTGTTTGGATAGTTTATTGAATCCGTGTTTGAATAGCTTATTGGCGTTGTGTTTGTTGAAGCCATTTGGTTTCGGATAGTAGAATCTTGTTTCTTGAAGCCATTTGTATTAATATTTATTGTATTTGTTACGAGTGAAAAGGAAAAGATATGTATTATGATGAAAAATGGGGTTTTTTTTGTTAGAAAATTCTCTTATAAAGAACGGTCTTATGAAATAACTGATCTAGTTGCAATGTTAATAAGATCGGTTATAAACCGATCTATTTGTGTTTCCCTTATATAGATCACCCTTGTATAGAGCGGTTCATAACCGATCTATATGAGGTGTTTCAACCGTTCTATTTAACCTTTTCTGTAGTAGTGAAATATGAATGTAGGATGTGAATCTAAACTGCCTCATTTGTCACCATACATGTACTTGATAATAAAACAATACAATAGTTATAACTTAATATATAAATTGTTGAGGTACCATGGCCTCCAAGCTGTCTCAATTGGAAGATTGAAAGTGTTAATTGAGTACCTAGAAGCGGTAATCGGAACCCAAGCATCGGTATATCCACTATAAAATTAAAAACATTTAATGATAAATTATATGTGGTTCTGAATTTCCAATAAGAAGATTTATCTAGCGTCATCCTAAGTCTCTATATTTCTTACATTCTATGTATTTATGTAATAGTTGGTAGGTTGGTTTGTAATATTCAAAAGTTTTTTCTTAGGTTGATTACCCTCACAACAATTGTATAGTTGCGAGGGAAGCATGGTTCGCAATACCATGTGGTTGCGAGACATGTGTTATAGTCTCACAACACTAACATGTATGGGTATAAATACCCCTACCTCATAGGAAATGAGGTGTGCGTCAATATAGAAAACTTTGTGAGACTCTCTCACTCTCTCTCGCTTTCTCTCTCTAGATTAGAAGTGTCAACGCACACTCTCTCTAGATTAGGTGCATATTAAGAAATTATGGGACAACATTAAGGTTGTTAGAGCAAGAAATGCAGATAGGCTACTAAATTATGTCTTATACCCTCACAACACTTGTGTAGTTGTGAGGGAAGCAACAGTTCCAAGCATTGAAACATTTTATTGTAATAAGTATAAATACTCCCCAAGTCTCACTTGAGGGGTGTGTGTTGAATAATAAAGTTTTACGTTTCTCTCACCACTCTCTCTTTCTTTTTTCTCCATTTAAGTCTTGTAAATCCCACCATGACTATGTCTGGTTATACAAACACAGACCATCAGATCCATAATATTAATCAGTTTACTAAAGTAATCGATCTTTACGCGATGCAACAGTGAAAACGGGTGTGAGAGATGTGGTTACTTAAAAAAGAAAAGAGAGGGAAGAGAAATGGTATGAGGCAAGTTGATAATATAAGATGCGAGAAAGGAATCGATCTTTACGCGATGCAACAGTGAAAACGGGTGTGAGAGATGTGGTTACTTGAAAATGAAAAGAGAGGGAAGAGAGATGATATGAGGCAAGTTGATAATATACGATGCGAGAAAGGAGAGAACATAAGTTATTTAGGGTTGATGGAAGATAAAATATGAAAAATATTTTTAATGCCCTTTTGATTTAGTTACTCATTTTGAGATTATTAAAAACTTATGTTACACGTGTCAAGTTTTGATTGATTCTTTTTTTACACATTAAAATTGTTTTTAGAGTAAATTACATCGTTCGTCCTTGTGGTTTGGGTCAGTCCCTATCTTTTTTATTGCCTAATTGATCCTAATGATCAAACTATGTAACATTATTTGTCCCTATCAATAATGTTGGTTAAATGTTTCTATTAAATACCTCATGTGTAAGGCACATGAGGGTATTTTGGTCTTTGCATATTATTTCTATTAAAATTCACCACATATCTTAGATTTTCACATGAACAAAACACAAAGAGATTACTAAAATCTGGATAAACCATCTACGACCCTAATGAATTGGCTGACTGTAATCAAATGTAAAAAGGGGGTTTTAGGAATTACTTATTCCTTTTTTACATCAGTTTTGTGGTTTATAAAAGCAATGGTGGTGGGTCGGTGTTTAATGCAGTGGCTCGTGGAGGGTGTTTCAGACAGTCACATACGTTCTAGATCTGTCCAAATACACAAGGTAGGCGGCTCGTGATGGGTGTTTAATGAATCATGAGGTGGTGGCTGGTGGTGAGTAGTTAAGGTGGCAGCGGTGGTGATGGGTTGGAGAAGAAGACATGAAGAATAAAAATGGTGATAATGGATTGATCTTTAGATGATTCAAAGTGGTGGATTATGTTCTTGTTGATAATTTTGTTTTAAATTAGATTTTGTTAATTATGGGTTAAAGATGATGAATCATGGGTTTGAATCTTTTTAATATGGTTGTAAGTTTTGGTTAAAAAGAATATGTGTTTTTTATTTATTTCTAAAAGAATGGTGGTTGGGTGGTGTAACGACGGTTGTGATGGTGGTATGTGTTGGAGAAAGAATGGAGAAGAAGACCAAGTTGAAAACTGTGTTAAAGTAGGAAAGTCGTAAATACCCTCACATGCCAGGCACGTGAGTGGAGTTAACAGAGAAAGATAACTGAATTTGGCGATAAGTACGAATGATGCTACATAGTTTAATTATAAGGATCAATTTGGCAATAGAGGTGAGATCTTGGAAGATCCATATTATCTCAAAGAACAAAAGGGGAGATGTTAGCCCTTTATCTTATTTCAATCCAATGGCTAAGATCAAAAGCCTCGATCATATATAAACCCTGAAATCACCTCCTTATCCTCATTTACTACCTAACTTTCTCTCTCCTAAAAACACACAACCTTCTCTCACAAAAACCACCACTAGAAAAATTCAAACCACCGCCGGATAATAACAAACCACCGCCAAAACTTCTTTCTACCACTATAAATCATTGAAAATCATAACGAATCATCGTCAATTACTGTAAATCACACAAATCAGCGTAGATTTATAGAAAAATCCTAAATCATCACCAGAAATCACAATTGATCACCGAAAATCAAAAATCGATCACTGGAATCATATAATGACCATCGTAAAACAGTAATTTAGATATATTATTAGTTAAAAATGCTTAAAAATTAGTTAATCGATGCTATAGAAGTTCAAAACATATCTATCTATAATAACAAGTTGTTGAATTCAAGAATGAGCTTGAATCAGATCTAGAAGATGAAGTTCCAGATATAGGAGATGTTTTAGAAGAAATTACAGGTAAAATCACACATGATTCTTCGGTTGTAGTGTTTGTTATGAAAAAGGTAAATCACGTGTGATTTGCTGCTTGTTGTTGTAGACCGAATCAAATAAGACTATTTTGATATAGAAAGGGAAAAATGACACGTGATTATGGTGTTGTAGTGTTTTGTTATGAAAAAAGGTAAATCACATGTGCTTTGCTCCTTGTTGTTGTTGATTGAATCAAATGAGACTATTTTGATACAGAATAGGGCAAATCATACGTGATTCTGGTGTTGTAGTGTTTTGTTATGAGAAAATATAAATCACGTATGATTTGCTCTTTGTTGTTATTGACTGAACCAAATTTGAATGAATTTTGATCTATGAAGGAGTAAATCACATGTGTAATTCAGTTGTTTGATTATCCTAAATCTCATGTGATTATGTTTTTTATATACATAAATGGTTTAAAATCATGTTGTTATTCTTAGATATGTGGTCTTTAGAATTATAAACGATTTGTTAAAAATGTTTTAAAATTAGGTTAAACAAATAAAATTTAAAAGAAAAAGAGGTTGTTGATGAACAAAATCGATTGGAATTCAAAAATCACGATACCCATAATTCAGATCCAAATTCAGCTCAAGAAGATAATGTAGATGCAGTTGCTGGGTAAAATCACACATGATTCTGTTTTGTTTTGTTTTTTTTATAAAATTAATAAATCACGTGTGATTTTCATAAATCACATGTAATTTATATAAATCACATGTGATTTATACAAAACAAATCTGAAAATTAGTTCTTTATTTCCTATGTTGTTAAATGGTACTATGTGTTGTATTTGCAGAACCTGAAGAAATTTTATGTAAAAATCCGTCACGGGCTCGGGACAAATGTGGTGTGAAAGGAAGATGACGAAAGAATGGAAGAAAAATCACTTGAAGTTAAAGTGGAGTCGAAAAAGAAATGTCAACATTGTCGAAAAAGACAAATTTGCATACCAAAAAAACTTGTTCGTTAAATTCAATGGAAAAGAGAAATATGACATTGGTATGTGTTTGAAAACTTCTGTATTAAATTTACTTTTCATTTTTCTTTACAGTTTCTTTAAATTATTTTACGCATTGTTAACTGAATATAGGGAATGCACTTTTACTTGAATACATCGAATTCTCTTTATGTCTGAACGACCTCTATATGAGACGTTTTAAGAAATACGGATACTTTGAAATTTAGGAAAATAATAAATTGTTTAGACTCAGCGGAAAAAAATAATAGACAATACAACATTGTTTTTAATTATAGTAAAGTGTTCTTCGATAACGGGAAAATACCTGCATTGCATGGACTTCATATTGCCGTATTCCGGTTTTAAATACATGAGAAAAACATTGACTTAAGTGTCAACATAAAGTTCATTATGGTTTGTTTAAGCAGAAAAGAGTTAGTGTTTATGATCTCCAAGATTTCAAGCAAGGACTATATAACAGATACAAAGTACATATAAATTGCATAACTATTGTCTAAGCTCATGACACCGAGCGTTAAAATATAACAACATATGAATGCCCTTGCAGGTGTCTAAACCTGAGACACCCATTAATTGACATCAAATGAAACTGTGTTTGCTTGACTAATGTCAGTCCAAGACAAACATGGATTGTCAATCCCGATAGATCTATCCATAACATTTGCGTTCACAAATATTGACGGTTTATGATGAATCGGGCAAATAGTAACTTGGGTTTTAATTGGACTATAGACCAATCTAGAGAATTGGTAATTGTACTTCGTATTCACACGTTAAAATAAGCAATGTTTCACCCCAAAAGTACTCTAAAATAGTAGAGTTCAGGGGCTTTATGATTTACTCACCTTGTCAGATAATCGCATTAGTGACAAGATATCGGTTCAATATACCATCAAAAGAGACTCAGTCATAACACCTAAGTAATTATGACAAAGTTTGAGTTTACATTCTAAAAATACTAAATGCATGAACTGGTTAATGCAATTGGGACAAGATGGGGTTGGTTTGTTTTTTGAGTTAACGCGTTTGATTAAACCGTTGGTTCTAATGTGACTTTTACAAACTACAAAATTTTGTAAAGGTTATTATGGTTGTCGCAAATTATATTTATAAGGTTTGGGTGTGATCTAAGAGAAAATATAACATTATTTACTAAAAGTCTACAGTTTTTATATTTTATTGCGTTTATTTATTTACTTTGACATCGTATAATTCAATTTGTAAAAAACTATCAGTATTATATTTCACGGTTCGCTTGAGTCGTTTTAAGTTGCTTATCAGAAGATATATATCACTATAATTTATTATATATATATATATATATATATTATAAATATATTTATTTATATATATATATAAACATATATAAGTTTTAATTCTTGACTTCCCAAATTCAATGTACGTTATATATAACTTTTATATCTTATTATTTCTTTTTATAACTTTTTATGTTTAAAAAACCCGTATAATCTTTAAAATATTCTTAGCGTTAAATAAGTTTTTATAAACCGCGCTTTAAATATTAGCTTATCGATTTTAAGGGATCGGTTTCATTGTCAACAAAATTTAAAGTCATTAAAAGCTGTTTAGTAGTGACCCATCGAATATAATCATTTTTCGTTTAATGAATTTTAAACTCTTTTAGCAAAAATTTCGGTGCATGGCGTCTAGACATCTGAAATAGATTTAATAACACATGAGTTTTGCACAATGTGACAAATAGAAGTCTGTGTATTTATTTTATTAAAGCATCATGATAATACATTTGGCCTTACACTTCTTGTCTTTTTTGGTTTTTTGTTTCCCATGCTCACGACCAACAGTGGTTGACAACCATGTTGTGGTTATGTCTTTGTCTTTACCCACGCACCATAAAACATATATATAGGTTCTTCTCGCTACTTTGCATGGTATTATTTCTATAGAGAACATACGAAGGTCGAAAATTTTGAGGTGATTAGGGTGTTTCTCGCAGGCTCTCTTGACTGCACAAATTAGCAGCAGCATGCAGTGGAAAATACACTGTTTCAACAGTGGGGCTGCCCACTATTGCCGTACATGAGCACCATCATATGGGTCAAGAGTTCATGAGGCCTAGGTTGTAAACCAACGAGCATATTGTGCTCGTCTCTGCGTGCTTCAAACAGCGGGCCAGCCGCGTATGGCTTAACTCAGGTTAAGTGGGTACGTCCCTGGGTGCAAACCGAGACCACCACATATGGGTTCTACAACTAAGCATGAAACCTTGCTAGTGTTAGTGAGCCCGTGAGTTACATTACATGCGTGTTCTGAGTTAGTGAAGTTTCATTCAGGTTGTTTGTTCATTTTCCATGCATGCCCCGTTATTGTGTTCATTGTGGAAATTTTCTGTGCTACTGGTTGCTCATCTATTTTTTTTACGTTTGTTACATTTGTTTCATGTACATCTAGACATGGCACGGGACCACCTTTATTTCATAAGTGTTTTTTTGTGAACTTGCATGGGGAGGTGTTATGTGGGCATTCTTTTCATGAAGTCCGTGTACAGTCCAGTGAAGAAGTAAACACGAAAGGGTTTGTCTAACTACGAGTAGTAAGACAATCTGAACGTTAAATGTACAAGGACATACTTTACCGAGGGTCTGAGCTTGTTGGAAGATGGTAAGAAGGAAGAGATGGTGGTAAGATTTGAACTTGGCTACTACTTCTCCTAAGGCCGACGCCTTCTACGAAAGTCTTTACTCAAATCGTATCGTTTAACTTTTGTTTTTCAATATTTAGTTGTGATAAAATAGCTAGTGCATGGTTCCTCGTTTTATACTCGTTTTGTGGGATAAATTATGAAAATATTGCATGTGAGTGAGTACTATACGCGTTGTTGAATCACAGTGAACTTTTATAATATTGTTAGCTATCATTTCTCTTTTGTAATACTATTAAAGAATATTACTATTTCCTACATTTCAATTGTATCAGATTGCATGATACGTATCATGTGAATGGAAAGTTTCAATTGATCAATTGTAGGGTAGTGTGTGTAAGGACTAGTGATGATGATGTTCTATTATTTTGCATATGTATACATATCTAATATTAGACTTTCATGGCATATTGTTATTAAAGTTGTCATGTGAGTATGCATCTGATGTTGGATCCTATAAGTATATGTGTGCAGTTTATTTATCTTTGTTGAATTACTCAAAGTTATCATAGTTATAAATTTGAATGTTGGTGATTTTATAAAGTAGTACGAGTAAATAGTCTCGTTTCACCAATGGGAAATAAGTATGGTTTTTATCGTCGCGCGTTCTAAAATATCCTTTTAGACGTAGAGTAATAACGACGATATTCGCGTGCAAAATAAATTTTTCCATGACAAAAGCAATGCATTGATGATCATAAGATGACTTCTCGTTGAATTTAATGGTAAGCTGGCAAGTTTGCAGTGCATGGCTTTTACTTAATGGAAAGAGAATTAAATTTTCTTACGGGGTGCCACAATTTTTCTTTACAGTTTCTTTAAATTATTTTACGCATTGTTAACTGAATATAGGGAATGCACTTTTACTTGAATACATCGAATTCTCTTGTTATGAATGCTACATTCTTTTTTATTTATATTATGTTTGAGTTTAAGACACAAAACAATACTCAAAATACATAAAAATGTACAAAATACAAACCATGTGATGTGTAATAAACATAACTCAAGTATAAAAGTACTACAAAACACATGTAATTCATGTTTAAATCATATGTGTTTCATGTATGAATCACATATGATTTACCTTAACAACATTTATATTACCTGTCTAAATAAGTAAGAAACTAAACAATTATAATAACAAACTTGTTCCATTGAATACATCTTTGGATCAACCTTTTGTAATTACTTCGCAGTCAATTAAAATAATATAGATTTAACCGTTAAATAAAACTCAGTACAAATCTAATATGATTTGTACAAATCACATGTGATTTTGTACATACCAAACCATAAGCATATAACAAAAAAGACAATACACACCACTACACTAATAAACCCAATATTAAATGATCATCAATAACAGATACAAACTAAAAGCTAAAATACAAAAGGAATCCCAGCACACAAACTGCACACACTGATTCTCAGAAACCAAACATCAGCTCAAGACCCAGGCAACCAAACATTAGCTGAATTAGACAACCAAACAACAGCAATAATCCCGAACGCATACTCATCAATTCATATTTTTGAGAGCACTTTCGAGGATCTTGTAATCACATCTGCCAATCAGTAACTTTCTTTTTTTTATCTTCTCGTAATCCAGGCAACCAAACATCAGATCATTCTAATCTTGACGTAAAATTTCATTCAAAACGACACTTTGTGAACTATTTGAAGTTGAGTAGCATCTTCATCTTTACAACTCTCTTAGATTTACCAATTATATCGACATCGATAGTTTTACACATTTATCTTCGTGATGACCTAAATTATAACGACAAAAGCATAAATCGAGTTAAGAACCTTAATAAGCAACATCTACTGATTATATCTAAAATAAGCAACAAAAATAAGCAAAATCTACTGATAATATCCCAAATAAGCAAAAATAAGCAACAAAAACCTAAAATGCTAAAAACCTAAATAAGCAACATCTACTTGTGTCTAATTATAAACTGTCTTTTAACATAACTTGTGTACTTTTTGTTCTTTAATGTGATTTTATACTTAAGTTACCTTATCAAAAGTATCAAAAAATAAAAAGCACCAACTCCTTTACCAATTCTCATAAGTTGTAGCTCTTATAAGCTTTAAGCTTCAGCTCCAAACACTTGCGCTAACATCACCATTAAAAATCATAACAGCAAAAATGCCCATTCATAAATAAAAATTTACTAAATCACGTGTGATTATCATAGTCGCATTTCATCAAACACATGGTGTGCATCAACAATCATAACAACAACAATCATAACAAGGATAAACACAAATACAACAACCTACCAAAATAAGCAACAAAAACCTAAAAAACATAAAAAGCTAAAATCCTAAAAAGCTAAAAACCTAAATAAGCAACATCTACTGCTTATATCCAAAATAAGCAACAAATAATAAACAAAATAAGCAACATCAACTGATAATATACAAAATAAGCAACAAAACCAAAAATTTGTAAATAAGCACCAAAATAAGCAAAATCTATTGATTATATACCAAAATTAATGAAGAAAAAAACAAATTTATACCATAATCTACATTTCGAGGCTTATTGTGATCAGAAACCGGCAACGAAGACGACTGGGGTAACAGATCACCTTTAGATAGTGTTATTTTGTCTTGTATGTCCATTTTATAATGTCAATTTTAATGAATTTTGCATGAACAGCGGTTAGGGTTTGCTGTGGGAGTGATTTGGGGGTGGTTGGATAGTGTGTGTGTGTGTGTGTGTGTGTGTATTTTTGTAACGGGTGGGAGAGTTAATGAGAAATGAATTCCGACCCCGCAAGTTGAGTTAGTGGATAGTGTGTAATTACGAAAATGCCCCTAATTAAATAATAAAAATAAAATGAGAAAATATATAAACCGTCGATTGAATTTGGATGTAAGGTTGAGATGAAGCGCTTTGTTCTTTGACTATAACATGTTTTACACCGAACTTTCATCTTAGGCAATAAGGACTCAATCATGGATTTGGCCCAAAACCACAAGGACGAACAATGTAGTTTACTCTTGTTTTTATTTTAGGGTGAAGTCTAGATATTACCAACAAATTTTTAATTTTTTACACATCTAAGTAATCAACTTATTATATTACCAATTTATGCATTGAAACCGGCTAATATGTGCCGATACAGTCAATATAACATGCTAATTTTAAACTAGATAAATAATTACTTTTAAATTTCCACGTAGACACTTATTTTATGTTTATTCTACATGTAATTTATTACTACTAAAATACCATCGTCTTCATCCTCTTATGAATTTCATCCCATTCACTTGTGAATTTCATCCCATTCGTTCCCAGTCTCAGATCTTCACCATAGAAACACAACCATAAATTTATTTTCTTTCTTCTTGTATGAACATAAAACCTAAGTCTACAAATGATCTTTTTACCAAACCATAGATCACAAAACTATGTTTAAATACATTAAGAACGAACCCTTTGTTCAACCATATCATCAAACAACTCTTTACATTCATTCAACATTCTCTTTTAAAAATACCATATCATAGAACATAAAAAACAACACCTTACAAACCTTGAGTTCGAACAACCCAAAACCCAAAATGCAAAAATCAATCATTGCCAACCACCGCCGATGACCTGCAAAGACTGTCATTGGAGACCCTTCATTTCACCACCACTATCGGTGACCTGCAAACACTGTCGCCAGAGACCCTTCCCGTCGCCACCCATCATCGGACACATACACAATCAACATATACACCCACCAAATACAAACACAATATTTTATATTTAAGCCACAACCAAACTACAGATCGGTTGATGGGTGGTGGTTGTATGAATGTTATGGAGCTCGTCGTGACATGTTCAAATGGTGATGGTTGGCTGGTGGTCCTAAGATTGGTTGCCAGATTTGTGTTTTACAATGGAAAGAGAAGAAAATAAAATATAGCATTTTTTATAAAATATAATATAACATTTTTATAAGAGGATCTCATATCCAGTCAACAGTCAAAGGTGAGGTGGTATATTAAAGTAAGTACAAAAGAAAAAAAATGACGTGTCAATCATTTTCCAGTTTCAACCGGAACCCGAATGGTCATATTGGCTATATCATCACAAATTTGAATAATTCAATGATTATATTGGTAATATAATAAGGTGGTTATCTAGATGTGTAAAAATCTAAAGTTCATTAGTAATATAAATAATTCACCCTTTATTTTATCTCAACAAGTTGGTAAACCCGCGCTTCGCTGCAGGACGTTTGTTAGTTGTTCATATTGTCGTAGTTCTAATGGCCGAGATACACTCACACATATTTGTCACCATGGCTGATATTGTAACATTCCGTATTTAAGGTCACTATTTATTCCGAGCTTTACTTCTATTTTTATTTTTAAGCAAAGTCATTAATTTTACGTTTACCCGATTTGGTGGGAATTTCTTGTTCTTAGCTTTAAGTGGCCCGTGTTTGGAAATCTATTTCGTCTTCGTGCCTTAAGTGGTTTAATATTCTCATAATATTCCCCGATGATTATAATTTACATCATTGTCATTTTCCGTTGTGTTTCGCGTTTTCGTAAATTTCTTGCTTAAAACTCGCGTTTTACCTTAAAACTTACTTTCTAAATTTTTATACTTACACTATACTTTAAATTAAATCACAATAAATAAAAATCAAAAAAATATATATATAATCATCCCACCTAGGCCTATGGCCGGTTCACCAACACCACACACAACCTTTTTTTTCTCATTTTCTATAAACCTCATTATTAGTTTCATTTCTCTATACATGCAAACTTTTCTTTCACCTAGTTTCAAAAAAGAAAAATATAAACCTCTCCTTTCTTCTCCTTGGGCTGCCGAAATTATCATCACCACCACCCTCATCTTACAAAATTTTTCTTCTTATTTTTATCATCTTAACATCATCCTAGTGTTGCTTGCAAAGTTTGGTAGATTTTCTTGAAGTTTTGAAGAAGTTATTGAAGTTTTAATGGAAGATTGTAATCAAGACTAACTTGGATCTTGGGTTCTTGTTATTTAGGGTGTATTGAATTCTTGTGAGTCAAGATTATGGGTGTTGGAGTAGGTCTAACTCAGCCCCTAATAAGAAAGAAGCATTTGTTGGTCTTGATTTTCTTGTTTAAATCATTTTCTAGTAATGTTATTTCTTAATCTCTAATTTTTCTTTTGATTTTAATCCATAAAAATAGATGTTTGATTCTGGAAATGCATGTTTATATGATGATAAGTTTTGTTTAAATGGCGTTGCATGTGATTGGTTAGAGTTAGGATTGATGTTTGGATAGGTTTTAGAGTAAATATTTGGGACTGTTTTGAAACAGTAGCAAAAATGTGTTATAGCAGAAATATTTTGGCTTGGAGCCTATGATTAAATTAAATATATGGAAAGACATATGTCTTGGCATCATAGGATAGTTGGATGCCCAACCAACTCCTTGGGATGAGGGAGTTATGGTCAAAATAAGAAAATGGGTCAAATATGGACCTATGATTAGAAAACAAGTTAAACTCTAAGTTTTTGCAATAAAAGGTTAGGTTTTAAAGATTAGGTCAGTGGTAGACATCTTAAGGAAGCTATAGCATTTGTCCTCACCTTCATTGCTATCATGGTTTAGGAATTATGGCCATTTCCGTAAATGGTAAAAATTTTGGAAACTTTCTATTTTGGGTAACCAGGGGTAAAACAGTCTTTTCACATAGTTCTGAAATTTTGTAGATTATTAGACTTACAATTTTGGAAACTAGACACAATGAGATTTCCAGGAGTGAAAGCCTCACATTTATAACATTTGTGAGCTAGGAGATATGAGTCCATGAAGTCGAGTTAAAATCAGAAACTGAGTTTTTACGTCTAGTCTCAAAATTTAAAAACGTATAGTACACTTTGATAAAATAAAAATAAAAAGTCAAAACTTAATAGATGTTCATTTACCTATAAGACTAGCTCACAAGTTATTTTGGGAGTAAAAAGGATTTGGGGAAGTTCTAGTGGAATGCCATGCTTATCTCAGAAACACATCTCATGATCATTGTTTAATTTTTACATATTGTTACTTTCTACGTACTAAGTCGCGTCACGTCTTTTAGGAGGTGCTTAGGAGTACTTCCCGCTCGTTCGAGACTCGTCATACTTCTGATCTAATTGTTCTTTTGGTGAGTTCATAGCCTCGCCTTTCTACTTATAAATGTTTTATAAACCCCGCGAGGGAGATACATGCTAGTTTTATAAATTGAACACAAGTGATTTTCGGTGGCTGGACCCAATTGTGAACTAATTGCATAAGTACCTATTGCAGAAAGGCCCCCTAATTTCATGCACTGTTAATTACCTATGATGGGTGAGCGCTAGTACATTAAGTAGATCTATTGGGCCGTGACTGCCATGTCTGGGGTTGTGACATCCATGGCGCGATCACCCCTAAAGGACATTTTGTATAGAGAATTCCTTAGGTATATTGCAATATTACCTAGTTATGGGGCATGTGGTTACATATTTATAATATGTTGGTTAACGTTTCAGTGGCATGAGCTTAATGCATTAGTGATTAAAACTTGTTTGATCCACAAGTTTTCGATGATTAAAAATACTTGTGTTCACCCTTTATTTCATATAAACTCTATGGATTCACTCAACGTTTTCGTTGACTTTTTAGCATGTTTTATCTCAGGTAATCAGGGTTGATGGCTTGGAGTGGCGAATGGAGTCTAGCGCGAAATGTTTTGACTAAACTTGTTTTGGTTCCATTCATTGAAAACACTTTGTGTTATGGTTTTAAAACTTATGTTATGATGTTGTATGGTGACGATCTTGTGGACAAATTTTCGACTCTGATCTTACATGAATGGGACAATGTTATGTTTTAAACGTCTCTTTTGAGTCGTTCTTTATATTCTTATGTTGTTGTGCTATGACTTAACACCCAAACTGTTGGTTCCGCTGCGTAATGAATTTGGGGGTGTTAAAATTAACCCTTTTAGCGTTATCCCATACTGGTTTGACCACCCTTTGACCAGTATTGACCATAGTTTTCAGCTTAGGTTATGGACTCTTTTTGTCATAAAAATCACAATCTTTGATCAAATGGTTAGTACTTTTACAAACAAAGCAAGCTTTTATTTTCTTAAATCCAATCCCTTCTTTCTAAGAAATTTGACAAATTTTATCAACTCGATTTCTAACTGTTTGAGTCTCATTAGTCTTAACAGGACTAACTATTTTTACAGCAGACACATCATCCTCATCATCTGAGTTCCAATCCTCAATGATGACTTTATCTTTGTTAATCTTTGGTTTAGGCACAACTGATTCATAGACTGACTTAGGTTTTTCAATGTTTACTTCATTTGTTTTACCTACAGTCTCACTAGTTTTAGATTTACTAGTATCAGTATTAAGCTCAGTTGTTTTTGACTCAATGATTTTCTTCCTAATGGCATATTCATCTAAACCTGCAAATGATATGTCAGCTCTTGGGGTTAGGAAGTTCCCTGTTATAGGAGGGGGAACAACATGATACCCATCTGCTTTGGAGAACCTATCATTTGCTGGTGTGATCTCTTCATCACTTGATCTGACCTCAAAAACACTCATACTAATCTCACCATCAGTTTCAGACTTGTTATTTATTTCATTCAATAGTGTGCCATATCCTAAACCATTTTTATCATTTGCACTCATTTGACTGTTGAGTATTTTATTAAGACTCTTGGATGATTCTTCCCATTTTTCTATCTTAACTTTCAACTCATCTCTTTCCTTAACAACTTTTTCTAGTTCCATTTTAAGGTTGTTGATTTTTACTTCTCTGCACTTAAGCTCATAGTTTTGAAACTCACATTTTTTACCCCAAGCCAGTTCATTCTTTTCATGTCTAATTATTCTAGATTCTAGAGACTCTAAGGCTAACTCATAACCCTGAGTTTCTAGTCTGGCTCTGCTATGTTTTTCTCTTTCACTATCAAAGTTCTTTTGAAGAGTTTTAAAAGACTCTAAACATTGTTTAGAACAGTTTTGTACCTCATTGTCAGAAGAACTTGATGAGCTTGAAGAGGAGATGGCCATTAAAGCATAATTGACTGGTCCTACATCAAAATCATTGCTCCAGTCATAGCCTCCTAGACCATCTTGAGCCACCAGTGCTTGTGATGAAGATTCATTTGTTGGTGCATTCCTCCTGCCATTATCACCATATGACCTTTTCCCTTTGTTCCTTTCTGATTTGCATTCCCTATCAAAATGCCCTGTCCTGTGATAATTGTAGCACTCAATTATTGACTTATCAAAGCCAACATGTTGTTTTCCTTTGAAATTCAAGTTACTTCCTGTCTTCTGAATAAATTTCTTCACCCTGACAGTCAACATGGCCACCTGCCATCTAAGATCCAATTCTTCCAGGTCATCTTCATCAATCTGCTACAAATCCTCATTTTCAAGTTGAGGACTGGTTGTTTGTTGTGCAAAGAAAGAGCACATTACTTCATCAACACATAGAGTAGATGAAACCAGACTTGATGAACTAGTTCCTCCAGCAGTACTAACTCCAAAATCTCCATTGGCAGTACTAACTTCATTAGTGCTGCTAGTATTCTTAGAAGAAAGAAAAGCCAAGTTCTGAGAATTAGATGTGGAACTTGAAGACCTTTTCATTTCATCTTTATAGACCCTAAGGTTGTCGTAGAGATCATCAATATCAATTTGGTCCATGTCTGGCTTATTTCTCATGATTAAAGCAATTTGACTCCATGAAGGAGGAAGACTTCTTAGAAACTTTTGGTTGATATCTTCCTTTGATACTGGAGCAGCATGAACCACCAATTGACTTATGAGTTTTTGGAACCTATCATAAGCCTTATCCAGCCTTTCATTTGGTGCAGTGCTAAAGTTTTCAAACTGATGTTTTAAAACATTCCTTTGCATCTTTTTGGATTCATCATTTCCTCCAAACCTTGATTTGATTGCATCCCAGAGAGATTTAGCATCTGGAACATTATGAAACTTAAGGATATATTCATCAGGTATTGCTAACAGCAAGATGCTCTTAACTCTTTCTTGATTCCTTTTGGTAGTCTTAGGAGCAGGAGGACCAGGTTGTTCTCCTGTTGGTGCAGCCTTTTCTTAGAGATCTCCATCGACAATTATATCCCATAGGTTATGATCTGTGTGACAGATATATTTTTGCATTCTCATGCTCCAAATATCATATTCTCCCTTCTTGATGATAGGGATTTTCATTGCTATTAAAGTTGGTGGAGGAGTGTCTTGTTCTGCCATCTTACTGGTTTGATTGTAAATCTGCTTCAAATAATGGAGTTCTTCTTATTCAGAGTTTCCACACAAGCTCTGATACCACTTGTTGGATCCCTTACTAAATAGATCTTGAACCTTTAGCTTGCAAAGGTTTGTTACTTTAGATAAATCCAAAGCAACAATAATGAAACACTGATTGAACACTAATGATTATGCTGAAACTAATCAACAATGCTAAGAAGAACAATATTAAGTAAACACAAGAGATCTTCTATCAAACTCACACTTTATATTATAACTTGAATCTGCCTTGATTACAAACTATGATTGCTAATTGATCTTTATAGATCTGTTTCTTCTAACTATGCCTAGGGTTCCTTTTATACACCAAGGAAACCCTAATGGGCTTTACAAAACGCGTATAGAGATTGTGCATATCCTTTCCTAAGATATCTCATGCATATCTCTAACTCTAACTAACTTTTGCATAAGCAGACTTAACTAATACATAGCCAGTACTAACTATGATACACTACCAGTACTAACTATGCTAACTCTTCTACCAGTACTAACAGATGTACTGGCATAACTAACTATATATTACTAACAGAATTAAGTCTTGAATACTTAATTCCTAACAGTACATGAATATGACCATTGTTATAATAATGAGATATTTAATATGTTTACTCAAGAGGAGCAGTATACTAATCTACTCAAGCCCATTTTTGAACCACATCAAGTTTAATAGAATGACAACAATGTTATTTCTGCGGTCTCTAGTATGGAACAAAGTGGGGGAACAATAGAACAATCCTGCTACTGTTGAGGAAACACGTGCTTATTTTGAATCATTATATAATAATTTGGCAATTGAAGTTAAGAAAGTTAACACGATCAATCGCAAAATGAAAGAAACAAATGCTGATTTGACCACTAAGCTTGCTAGATATAAAAATCAAGAAAAGTGTTTTGAAATTAATCACGAAAAATATGACAAACTGGAAAGGTGTTATCTGTTTATCAAGAGCAATGTCTTACTAAAAAGATAAATGCACTTCACTTAAATTATGATAAAACGATAACGACTTTGAATGAGGAAATTGCAAAATACGCGAAGACGAGCTTCTTGATAAACAAATTCAACTTGAGAATAAAATAAAGGAATTAGATAACATTTTGGTAAAAACGGGTCAATCGATTCAAACGATGCACATGCTTTCACCTAAGCCAGACTTGTTTTACCATACTAAACAAAAAATGGCTTTAGGTTATCAGAATCCTTTTTATCTCAAGCAAGCTCAGCAAAAACAACAGAGTTTGTATAATGGAGAAGTTCTATTAGAAAAGCATGATCCTCCTACTGTGTATGATTCGGAGGAGACACTACAACTTGCTCAAGAGAGTCGCTTAAAAATGAAACAAAGAATAAAAACCGGCAAATTATGCAAAGATTAATCAACTTTTAGGGGTGTTTGTTTCTCAAAAGGCCAAGTCACGTGAAGAGTTTTATTTTTCAAATACTTCCAAAACGGCCACTGTTTCAAAATCAATTTCAATACCAAATGAAGAGTTTTCGGATGATACTCTCCAAGTGTTGCACAAAAATTTCTAAATGAGGTAAAAAGCACCATTGTAACTCTTCAACGTGTTGTAAAACAAAAAATGACATTAGATATACATAATTGGTCATCTACGGCTCATCAAGAGATTCACAAAATTGTAAAAGATGAAATTTTCCCTATCGTCAACCAATCTGATGCTAGACTTCAAAATTTCAAAATACAATTTTTGAAGGAAGCAGCTAAAAGATTCACAGAATATGTGTCTCTATCCGCTTGTTGTGCCCAAGTCATTTGGATGCGGACACAGTTAACGGATTATGGCTTTCACTTCAACCAGATTCCTATCTATTGTGATTCGAAATCAGCCATAGCCATATCCTACAACCCAGTCCAACACTCAAGAACAAAACACATCGCTGTCCGCTACCATTTCATAAAGGAGCACGTAGAAAAGGGTACGATTGAACTGTATTTTGTCAAGACTAATTACTAATTGGCCGACCTCTTTACCAAAGCCCTTACCAAAGGCCCTTCTAGTGGATAGTTTTTAACTATTGGTTCGTCAACTCTTTGGTAAACGCGTTTGGTCTCTACATGAGCTTTGAACGTCTTTGGCAAATATCACAGTAAATTTTCTTTGTATATATTTTATCTAGAAAAGTCAAAATAAAAAACCTAAAAAGCAAAATACAAAAATTACAAAAAATTTACAAAATCAAAATTTTTCAAAAATACCAAAAATAATCTTCTTCGACATGTCTCTCATAAATCGATAACATTTACGCACCTAGAAATGTTGATTAATATTAACACGGGTGTATAAATGAAGTTCGAGCGAGAGTTTCAAAAAGCTTTCAAAACATGTCTTCAAATTTTTCTCTACGACTTCTAAGTAAATGTCAGTTTAGGACTCGGACTCTAAAGAAAGGAAAATGTTCATTTATGTACATTTATCCTAAACAACGGGAAGTCCATGCCTTCTTGGTCTTGAGCAAAGTCATATAAACATTTAAAGTTTTGAATGCTCAAGAGAAGCACTAAGGAAATGATACTTCATAAGATAAATTACAGATCATTTTCTTGTTGAGCACAATTTTTCAAGATATTTTCATCAAAAAGAAATGTTCAAAATCTTTCAAAATTATGTGCTCAACAAACTCCAACTCTAAGTTTTCACTCTAATCTATTATTGAGAGGGAGTATAAATTTTGATAATTAGTTCATTCGGCATGCTTTCTTGTTCTCCCATTGTTTGGTTAGTCTAAAAGTGGATCAATGTACATTAACTTGTATTTTAATTCACTTGTTAAGTCAAAAATTGTCACCACATATGCAATTTTTGAGGGGGAGAATAGTGATTACAATGTGATCAATACAGCTTAATAACGGATAAGATCTTTTGAATATAAGTGTGTTCCCGTCCTCGCATGTGCAAAACTCTTTCATAATATAATGCATATGTGTAGGGGGAGCTTTTTGGTGATATAGAAAACTCTCAATGTGTAACAAATGATTTCTCAAACACGTTGATTGATTTTTCAATAGTTTTATGGCTACTATGGATATACCAAAGACCGGCAAACTGTTGTTTCTTAAGATGTTATAAGGCGGTTAAGGTTAGGAATTTTGTTCTATGATCCAGCCAGAACAAGAGGGATCTACCTAGGGACACTCCATTAGATAGAATAGAAGTCCTTAGGTATGATTGAAAAAAGGAGTAAAGTAAGACTGGGAAGAATGTTATCCAAGGCATGAGTTATCATCAGAACAAACCTAACATGGTGATAATGAAGACGCATTGGAATAACATTGAAGGGGTTGAAGAATGAAAAAGAAAAGTATGGATAAAGGGTGAAAAGAAAGAAGCCCTCCACACAACCTTAGGCAGAAACCGGGTCAATGCATAATCTATCGGTAATCACAAAGATGATTATGATATTGAAGACAAGTCATCATGGACCCAGTGATGCAAAGCACAACCCATCCCAGCTACTCAGGCTTCTCTCAAAAGAAGTTTGTTTCATTTCTCACAGAGATCAACACGCTTCTATCGGCTTTCTCATTCTGAGATCATTGATATTGAAAAGGTGGAAGTATGCTCCAGCCTCCGATCACCAAATAACAAAAGTGCACTTATAGAGTCTAGAGCCAACGAGATCTATCGAAAAAGTCTCACTAGGACACAAATTCCAATATACAAAATGTCGTACATCATTATACAACATTTGGTATAAAAGAGTCCTACACATTATCCTTGTGATAATTGCCAGAACATTCAGAGTGATACTCTTAAGTATTCACAATGATAAATGGAAATCCTTCCAGAGTCAACATCAAACAGCTCTGTGGTAGGTGACTTGCGAGATTCTACATGAATCAAGCTTGTGTCAACTTGATATCAATAATGGTCCAGTAAATGAATTGACGACTCAATCAGTCAGAGAGTAACTATCTGATTCACTCTTATCATGTTGTCTGCTTTGAGACGTTCCGATAATGAGAACAAGCAAGTACGATGAATCTAATGCAATCACGTTAGAGGATCTAACACTTCAAGCTGGAAACCCTGTCAAGGAGGTTCTTCTAAATTGAACCTACCTGATCACATGTACAGTATTTATACTGTAAAACGCTCCTTACAGAACCAGAGGTTAATGTAACCGAACTATGACAAATGACAAAGCCATATTCGTCTATATCTGATGTTTATCACTAACATAAATTTTAGGTATAACTGACGGCGTTACAACCTCATTCAAGCCGAGTCAAGATTCAAGACCTCATGCTTATAATCCATCGACAGAGATAAATTCATGATGAACGCTCAAGTACATGTTTCCAAGTCTTCCACAAACTGTGATGTACAAGCACTTCCTTAAAGGAACATCATTGATAAGATTGCCTTACAATGAAAATGGTATATCTTTCATGTGGATCAAGTGATATTGCATCCATCATGTGGTACAAGTAATCATGTCCAAGACAAATGTTAAGGGAGATTGTTAGCAAGCCTTCAAGACAATGAGCATGAGGGTAGAGATACAAGAACACAAGGCGGCAAAAGATTCAAGGATAAAGATTTAAAGATCTCAAGAGTCAAGATAAAGTCAAGGCTAAAGACCAAGATATCAAGATTAAGTTAAAAGATATCAAGTCAAAGATTGATAACACCTAAATTATACATGTTTTAGCGGCATTATTTGTATATATTTTATCATTTCTCGTGAACTTTCGATACTTAATAGCATAAATTATGTGCAGGTTCACTTGAAGTCATCCCGAGCTCAAAAGGAACAAAGCTCAAGTGTTTACAAGTGATTGAAAAGCAAAATAGAAGAAAAAGAAAGGACCAAAGCTAAAAAAAGACCCAAGTACGCCGCACTTACCCTTTGTGCGCTGCACTTCCCATCGGGTCCAAGAATTAAAATCAATTAAATGAAGACTGCATTTAATCACCAAGTACGCCGCACAATAATTCTAGTGCGCCGCACTTCCTATCATAACTATAAAGAATAATTAAATGGAATTAAATACACCTCGCATTTACACCCTAAGTGCGCCACATAATCTTTCTTGTGCGCCACACTTCGACCCAAAATCATCCTACACACAAATCATTCTTCATAACTCCAATTCACTCCTTTAATCATTACATCATCATTCCAAACCTCTCATCCATAAAAACCACAAACACTTGAAGATTGAAGATCAAATAACGAAAAACAAAGAAGGATATCATAATATCTAGTAGAATAAAGGTTGTACAACGATTCTATACTTGTTACGGGTAGAATTTTGATCCATATTCTTACCCGGACATAGTATGTTTCTTGTTTATCTGTTTTCTTTTGTTATGAACTTCATAGCCATGAGAGGCTAAATCTCTCATGACTACTCGGTGAAAATTATATAAAGAATAAGCGTTTGGTATAATTACGATCTTGTTAATCTTAAGCTTATGTTATAATCCTATCGTATCTAATCTTATCAACTTTGATTATCAACTTTGATTATATACTCACACGGGTATAGGTCGAAAGACACGTTGTAAGCTATATAGTTTTAAAGATTTGTCTATGATCTTTATCGTCTGTGATGAGAAATCCACTTACGTTATTTGATAAACAAAAATGATTTGATATAGTAGTAACTAGATTATTTGAGTGACACATTTGATCGAGTTAACTAAACAAAAGTCTTAAGTTAAACAAGTGAATTTGTGAAAACATTTTCTAATGAGAAAACACTTTTTATAAATTCAAGTACCAAGGCTGAGATCGTAACCCTTACCATTGATTGTGAATTATATGAAATTATCTGAGTATTCATCTTTCTCCTTATTGAATTTAGTTCAGTTTATTTCAAATCTGTTAAAGTTTATTTTACAACTGATTATTCAACACTATGCAAATCCCTGTGGACGACCTGGTCTTACCTAAAAAGATTGTACTGCATACGTGGGTTATACTTTTACCCGTGTGTTTCCATCTAATAACCGGTTATCTCAGTCTTATAAATTTAAAGCTTTTGAAACACATGAAAGTTTTTGGCACCGCTGCCAGGATTTCAAAGTTGTTTTGTAATCAAGCTTTCACCCGTGTTGTCGCTCTGACTCCCGGTTCTGCAATCACCATTCCTGAAACCGCGAACAAATTCCCTATTAAAGGTAACCACCTGACTCTCATCAAAGGAAACCAATTCGATGGTAGAACCAAAACCGATCCTTACAAACACATTTATAAATTCCTTAGAATATGTGATGTTTAAATACAGAGACATAAAAAATGAAGATATCCGCCTGATGATGTTTCCCCAGTCACTCACGGGAGAAGCAAAAACTTAGCTGGATGAACTAAACAAAGGAACTATCAAAACAGGGGATGAACTTCGAACCGCTTTCATTAGCCGATTTTTTCCCCCAACTCTTTTTGATTGAATCCTCAGAGAAATCCGAGCCTTTTCCCAACATGAAAACGAATCTCTAACCGATGCTTGGCTTTGTATGAAGGAAATGCTCAGAAACTGCCATGGTCACATTCTGTCCAAAGGCAATATCATCAAAATCTTTTACCACGGTCTTAACGAAATAACCCAAGAAGTTCTAAATGCCGCAACTGGTGGTATTTTCCTTTATAAAACCCGAATCAAGCTTATCAACTTCTCGAAGACAAAGTCTTACTCAAGCTCGATTGGGCTAGAAACCAAAAAACTAAATCATCTCTTAAGAAAATTGTTGCTTTCGCCGCTGAAGGTAGCGGTAATTCTGACACTGACAAAATTATGTCCCGAATGGATGCCATGACCATGAAAATGGATGCTCAGTATAAAGAATCTCAATCTCGTTCAAAACAACCAAACCTTGACGATGATGACATACCCATGTCACGTGAAGAAGAAGCCAAATTCATGCAAACTTTCTGTCTTAGTCATTTTTACAATGATTACCGCGACCGTGATTCAAACCGCGATAACTGGCGTTCAAGCGGGAGAAACGATTATAACCGAGACAACTATCAATCTTACTTTGATGATAAACCCGATCTTCTAAAACAACTTAGTTATTTCATAAAAGCTCAACACTCGACTAATTCTTTTGTCAAAGATACTTTCATGGATCTAAAAACAAACTCGAAACAACAACCAAAAACCATCAAGCGTCAATTCAAAATCTCAAAGCTAAATTAGACAGACTCGCTGACAAGCAATCTGGTCGGCCTTCTAGATCTCTTCCTAGTAACACTCAACCTAACCCAAAAGGTAGTTCATCTAAACCTTACCAACCATCGTAAGCTCGAAATGAGCATGTAAATGCCGTATTTACACGGAGTGGTAAATCCTATGACCCACCAGTTAACCCAAATGATCAAAACAATTCTGAAACTCCTATCAACTTCGATAGTGATGATGAAGATGATGAACCTACACCCAACCTAAACCTAAAACACCAAAACCAGTCAAAGAAACACCAACACCCAAACCATACAAACCAAGAATCCCATATCCTCAACGCCTCAGAAAAGAGAAAATGGAAGCTCAATATGGAAAATTCCTCGACATGATCCGAGCCGTTCGAATCAACGTACCTCTTGTAGATGTTTTAGCCAGAATGCCCAACTATGGAAAATTTCTCAAAGAACTCGTAAATAATAAATACAAAATCGAACAAATTTTAGCCGCTTTTCTAAGCGATGAAAGTTCCGCCATACTTCAAAACAAAGTTCCACCAAAACTTGGAGACCCTGGTGGATGGTTTCTCATTTCATGTAACTTCAATAAAGCTTTCTTATGCAATGCTTTAGCCGACTTTGGTGTTAGCATCAATCTCATGCCATATTCCTTATACGCAAAATTATCTCTCAAAACTCTCAAACCTACTAAAATAAGCGTAAGATTAGCCAACCGATCATTCCAATATCCTGTTGGAATAGCTGAAAATATGTTTGTTAAAGTTTGTAAATTTACTTTTCCTGCCGATTTCGTTATTCTTAAAATGGAAGAAGATAGTAAAGTTCCCATTATCTTAGGAAGACCCTTTCTTTACACTACCGATGCAGTAATTCGAGTTAAGCAGAAGCAACTCAATCTCGGAGTTGGAACTAAACAAATGATCTTTCACATCGATTCTGCGATGAAACATTCATATTCAAACGATGATACATGTTTCATTATTGACGTCATCGATGAAATCTTAGAAGAAGATTTCGATGCTCTTTTGGACGAAGGTAGTGAAATCCTCCATTCCATCAAAGGAACCATCCTCAAAGAAAAACTCTTTGCTGGATTCGATGAATTCATGGCAATGACTGCCGATGAAAACTCCGAATCCGAATCTGACACTGAAGAACCACCATTTGAAAAAATCACTTTTAACACTGATTACAAGATCAAAACATCTCTCAGAGAACCTCCTACGGATCTTAAACTTAAATCTCTTCTTGATAACCTAGAATATGTATTCTTGGAAGAACCCTCTTTTATTCCTGTTATCATATCATCCCAGCTTTCTGAAGAAAACAAAAACAAACTCGTATCCGTTCTTAAAAGACACAAATAAGCCTTTGCTTGAAAAACCACAAACATTCCTGGAATCTGTCCATCTTTTTATAAACATAAACTTCAACTTCTGGAAGACAAAAAAAACAGTTGTTTAAAAACAAAGAATATTAAACCTAAATATGCAAGAAGTTATTAAAAAGAAATAGTTAAACTACTCGATACGGGTATCATTTATCCAATCATCGATAGCCCTTGGGTAAGCCTCATTCATGTTATACAAGAACAGGTTACGGTTTTGGCCCCCTTATCTATTGTTCTAACAAAAAGAGGACTTGTCCCAACAAGAACTGTTACAGGTTGGAGAGTATGCATTGATTATCGTAAACTCAATGAAGCAACTGCGAAAGACCATTTCCCTTTGCCATTTATGGATCAAATGTTAGAAAGACTCGTAGGAAATAAATACTTATGTTTCCTCGATGGTTTTTTAGATATTTTCAAATACCAATCGATCCTATGGACCAAGAAAAAACAACGTTCACATGTCCTTTTGGTACATACGCTTATAGAAGAATGCATTTTGGTTTATGTAATGCTCTAGATACTTTCCAAAGGTGCATGCTGGCTATATTTCATGACATGATCAAAGAATCAGTCGAAGTATTCATGGACGATTTCTCCATATATGGAAGTTCTTTTGATCACTGCCTGAAAAATCTTGATAAAATGCTTCAACGTCGCAAAGATGCACATCTTGTCCTTAACTAGGAAAAATGTCACTTCATGGTAAAAGAAGGAATTGTGCTTGGACACAAGGTATCCGAAGCAGGCCTCGAAGTCGACAAAGCAAAGATCGAAGTAATCTCCAAACTTCCACCCCACTAATATCAAAGGTATTAAAAGCTTTCTAGGACACGCCAGTTTCTACTAAAGATTCATTAGAGATTTCTCAAAAATCGCCCGTCCTCTCGCCAAGTTGCTTAAAAAATATACTCCATTCGAATTCAATGACGAGTGCCACAATGCATTCAAGTTATTAAAAGAAAAGCTCACATGTGCTCCTGTGATCGTAAGCCCAAACTGGAATCTTCCATTCACCCGATATACTTTGCAAGCAAAACTCTCAACGCAACTCAGCAGAACTATAAAATCACTGAAAAAGAACTTATGGCTATAGTCTTTGCTTTTGACAAATTCTGATCCTATCTAGTATTATCAAAGACGATAGTACACACTGATCACTCAGTTATCAGGCACCTGTTCAAGAAACAAGATGCTAAACCATGCCTTATCCGTTGGATACTACTCTTACAAGAATTTGATATCAAAATTAAAGACAGAAAAGGTACAAAAAATGTTGTCGCCGACCACTTATCTTGGATTGAAAATGATAAAACAAGTGATGACAGTGAAGTCGATGATAAATTTCCTGGAGAAGCTCTCATGGAAATAAACACTAGAGACGAACCATGGTTCACAGACTTTGCAAACTATTTGGTAAGTGATATCATACCTAAAGGAATGACGTACCAGCAAAAGAACAAAATTTTCTCCGACCTCAAACACTACTTCTGGGAGGAACCCTACCTCTTCAAAGTATGTTTTGACGGTATGATCAGACGCTGTGTATCTGGACCAGAAACCCGAACTATTTTAGATCAATGTCACCACAAACCAACCGGTAGACATTATGGACCAAACACAACAACTAAAAAAGTCTTAGACTCAGGTTTCTACTGGTCGACCATCATCAAAGAAGCTCATACTCAAGTTCGCCTTTGCGAAGCATGTCAAAATACAGGAAATATTTCAAAACGTGATGAGATGCCCTTAAACAACATTCAAGTATGCGAAATTTTCGACATATGGGGTATCGATTTTATGGGACCCTTTCCGAAATCATACAAATTCGAATACATCTCAGTCACTGTCGACTATGTATCTAAATGGGCCGAAGCACAAGCTCTACCAACAAACGATGCCATAGTTGTTATTACTTTTCTAAAGAAACTATTCTGTCGTTTCAGAATGCCTAAAAATCTCATAAGCGACCGAGGAACTCATTTCTGCAACAAGATAATGGAAAAACTATGAAAAGATATGGAGTTAACCACTGATTCTCTACATCATACCACCCTCAAACAAGTGGCCAAGTTGAAAACACGAATAGAGCTCTTAAAAGAATTCTTGAAAAAACTGTTAAAGATAATCCCGCTATCTGGTCAAGAAAACTTAATGATGCTCTATGGCTTTTTCTGAACTTACAAAACACCAACTTGAACAACACCTAACAAGCTCGTATACGGTAATAAACTCGGCATACATACCATTTTTGAAATAGAAAAAATTACGTGCATACTAACTAGGGCCCTAAAAACTGTAACCCAGATCTCATCGCTGCTGGTGAGAAACGCATGTTTCAATTGTATGAGTTAGACGTACTCCGACATTAAGCCTATGAAAACTCCATTTAATACCAAGGCAAGAACCCAAGTGCCTGACAGTACAAATGAAACTCAAGATGAAAAATGATTACAACACGGAAAACCAAAAGTGTTGCTCTTTCATTCAAAATATAAATTCAAACAGCCGAAGCTCAAATCTCACTGGCTAGGACCATATGTAGTGAAACATCAATATCCATCCGGATATGTTTGAAATCTTATATGGAAAAGATGGAAAAACCATTATTGTTAACCTATCGACTGAGCCTATCATTAAGAAGAAGATTATAATGAACATAAGAAACACTCACGTCCCTACTTTATGAAAAATGAACTCCAAGAAACAGAGTCTACGAACGACTCTCTTTAAATCATAAGCTTTCCTCGGAGGCAAACCCGTGCTTTTACTAAGTGTGGAGGAGTCCCTCCTCACTCATCTCTTCTTTATTTTCTAAAAAAACAAAAATATTTTCTTTTTGCGTGTTTACTTTTATGCAGGTAACATAGCTTAAATCTGGAAAATTATAGAGTATGCTCAAGGATAATTCTGTCGCAGATACATTTCTCTATGCCCCAAGAAGTATCGTTTTCCCTTAATTTTCCCTATTTTCTAGTTATCAATTATCACATTAAGGGCAATGTTCAACTTAAGTGTGGAGGAGAGCCAAATAGGAAAAATTAATCATATCCATCCATGTTTGCCCTGCAAAAAATTTTACAACTGAAATTTTCTTTAAAAATATATATGCTTTTCTTTATAAAATATGCTCTTAGTAAGACAAATCCAACCGGATTGACACCATAACTAGCACAAAACCAATCCACTAAATTGTAAGAATTTAAAGCCTTAGAAATATTCAGGTACCCACCTTGGTACCTAAGATAATTGATGCCTTTAGCTTGTTCGAGTTAAGGTTTGAATGCAATTGCAAGTGTCTCATCCATCGTTACGGCTGTGTATTTGTAATTTGTCATCTTTTCTGGAGCAATGGTTTTGGTTGAAAATTATATTTGAGGTGAAGGCGGTACTTATTAGCTTTTAAAGAATTTGTGCTTGATCATCATTTACTAAAAGACTGAGTAAAGTTATATATCATATGTTATAAGTGAAATAAAATCCCCAAGCTCCAGTATCTCACACTCCCTATTAGTGATATTCGGCCTTGAGGAAATCAAAGTAGGCAAGAAAGCAATATGCGCCAAGCCTTAGTTATCATGTGGTGTTTATATTAATAAATTTATAATAAATATATATAATATAAATATATATATACATATATATAATACTATATTAGATAAATTATATATATATATATATATATATATATATATATATATATATATATAAGTTTAAAGTTCAAGGCTTAAGTTTTGGCACAAGAGATCAGTATATGTTATTCACCCTCATTAGTATCAAGTTTCGCTCCATCGGTCATGTTTATGTGTCATGCACAAGCCTATGGTAGCTATCTAGATTATGCATACGCATTCGAGTGTCTTCGCAATTATAAACCCTATCTAAGTGGCTTGAGTGAATTAAAAATCAAACATATTCCATTGTGAGGTGCTTTGCTATGTGTCTATGCCTGAAAAGTTATCTAAACTAGTAAACGCTTGTTAAAACCTAAATTTTCTCCATGTCACAATAAATGATCTTGTTTGTCTCGTTTTAAATTGCTTGAGGGCAAGCAACAACTAAGTGTGGAGGGATTTGATAACGCCTAAATTATACATGTTTTAGCGGCGTTATTTGTATATATTTTATCATTTCTCATGAACTTTCAATACTTAATAGCATAAATTATGTGCTGGTTCTTACTTGAAGTCATCATGAGCTCAAAAGAAATAAAGTTCAAGTGTTTACAGTTATTGGAAAGCAAGATAGAGAAAGAGAAAAGACCCAAGGCTGAAAAGGACCAAAGTACGCCGCACTTACCCTTTGTGCGCCACACTTCCCATCGAGTCTAAGAATTAAAGACAATTAAATAAAGACCACATTTAATCACCAAGTACGCCGCATAATATTT
>BQNB010076173.1:0-28922 GCA_026074375.1 Tanacetum coccineum | reverse complement strand
TTACCAACAACTCGCTGCAGCTGGGCGAAGGTGTGTTCTCTTGTTTTCAAACTCGCGCGTGTACTTGTGTAGGGATGTCTGACCAGTGGCGGAACCAGGAAATTCAATTGTGGGGGGCAAAATTTTTTTTTTTTGATAATAACAACAAAATACGGCAAAAATAACTAGGATCGAAATGATAGATTGAGTATTGTTACTTAGAGATGAATGATTTATAAGGCTTTATGAATGATTTATAAGATTTAGAGTGTTGAATGTTGGGTTTTGATGTGTAAATGGGGGGCAATTTGAGTTTTGGGCGGGGGGCACTTTAAAAAAATGGTCGATATTGAACAAAAAATACACTAAAATTTCATCTCGTTAGTCTAGCGGGCACCGCCCCCCCATACCTTGGGCATGCATCCGCCCCTGTGTCTGACTATGCTCTCTAGGTGTTTGATTAAATGCTTAAGTAGAACTGTGACGTCGATATTTATAGACTGCATGACATATGATGAAAAAAGTGAATTCACTTTGTTGGATAATAAGGACACACAAACTTATAAGGCATCTATGAAGTGTTTATTTTGGATAGTGGACTTTATAGAATGATTTTATTATAGATTGTTGACAGTGTGTGAATTTGTTACTCATATGCTATAATGGTTTCACAATTTTAGGGACAAATGGTTTCACAATATGATTTTTAAGTGCTTAAAATTAGAGGTTTTTCAATAGTTTGAGATACGTACCAGAATATAGAGAAGAAGAAAAGGCAAGCAAGATAAACAAGTTTCAGCCAGTTTTGTGAATCTGGGTTGCTTTGGGTTATAGCAATGAATTAGAGATATTGCTAAAGAGTAAATCAGGAAATTTAAGTAAAACTGAAATGGGTCAAATAGGTCAAACGAATAAAAAACTGCCGAAGTATCCTTATCTTATTTAGAAGCCGGATCATTGTTATTTATGAAATATTCCTCATCTATGAAATATATTAACTTCATAGAATATTGTGAGCCAATCAACTGACCCTTTTCGACCCACCCCAAAAGTTGGCCTGTGTTGGACCATTACCTAAACACCCATCTTGTCTGCCTTTAATCTATAAAAACTTAAATAAATGACACGCTAATTGAGCATGAAGTGCATCTAGACACCCATTTTGTATCAATTGAGATAATTACACTGAAATGTTTTTTAAACTTACAAAATTCTGAATTACATATCAATATTTTATCTTTGTAATAAGTAAAAGATATGGCAAATCAATCCTTCGCAGCCCCTCTATTAATTACTAGAAAGTATAATGAAAAGAAACTTAACAAATACACTGAAATGCAAGACAAGAAAGAGAAATGCACTTGCATATTCACATTATAGCATTTGTATACAGAAACATCATCCAATGTCGTGAGACAAGATGTAGAAAGCACAAAGCCCCTTGAGTAATGAACTCCGGCTACATAATGCTGTTTATCTTATTCGCCAACTCATATGGATTGATATAATCAGTCTCTTAGTCTAAAAAGCACATTAACGGCAACAAAAGATGTTAACTGTAAATAGCTAGTAAGGTGGAAATGCCAAAGAATAAGTGATGGCATTTTTAAGAGATTAACAGGGATCATGACCTTGTAAGTTTAATTAGAATAATAATCTGTAGAGTTAACCACAATCCATACACCAATGAGAAATCTTAATAATTAGTTTAATGTGTTCGACTATTGATAAGTATATCAAGGATACCCATTAGCAATGACAAGATAAAGAAATTTTGTCAATCATGTTTAATGTAATAATAATTTTGAAATGACCACTAACGGTGAAGAGGTAACTATAATGGTTTCACAACTGTAGGGACAAATGGTTGCCATCATATCTAAAAACAAGAAAGGAGACAGTCCTAAAAAACACAAATTCACCCAAGAGCCAAATGCAAGGAAACTCGAAGTGCAAGAAGATGGATAAGTAAATCAGATACAAAGTGGAATGTTTAGTTAATCAGGCGAAAAAAAGAAGAATCACTAGAAGAAAGCAAATAATAAAACCAAAAGCATGTACTTCTAAATCTAGAGAGAGTTAAATTCCACATTAGCTATCAAAAAGCATCCACCACGAAAAACATGAATGTGTAAAAGATCAATTCAAGACACTGTATGAGTATAGGATATTAGATACAATTAAAATCGAGTGACCTTTTACACATTTGTAGTTTTCAATGACAAGCCCTTTTCGAGAAGTCCTTTCTCACTGGTTATCTTATTAGTATCCTTCTAGTGGTTTATTCAAATTCAACAATCCTGTGCCTCCACTATCAATTTGGTTTCACTCATGCCATTTCTAACCCAAACCAGCCGAAATATCGTTAAATTTGTTTCAGTTGACCTCATATGTTCCCTAATTTTATTAGTAAATAGACTTTCATGGATGCCTAACTTAGGCAATAAAAATGAGTTTTGGGCCTTAAACCAAAATTTACTTCATACTTGAGAAGCTTCGAAACCTCTTTGATATACAAATGACCTTAGGCTGCGTTTGGTTCGCAGATTTAAATTTATGGAATTTTAAGTTTTCGGGTTTAAAAATTCTAGACTATTTCAAATTCCAAAAATTAAATTGCTAAGATATGTTGGTTGCTAGAATATTGTATAAGGATATATAATATTTTAACAACAAATGACATTGTTGCCCTTTCATTATAAACAAATGATTTAGGAACGCTATTTACAAAAGACCACAGATAACACAAACATATATCCTTCAACACAATCAAAGATAAGTGATTAGAAAAAAGACCATAGTCGTGTGTTTATATTCAAAGTTTACTTCCATTATTTCAATTTTTAGTTTCATACACGAACCAATTGCTTTTACTAAATGCAAAACCCCAACGCATGTTACCCAATATCTGGACAAAAAAATAAAGAATTAATAGATAATAAGAATCAATGTTGAAACATTGTCACATAATTAAACCCATGAGCAGTTTATTATAATTGACATGTTTCATGAAATTCAGATCTATGAAATAAAAAATTACAAAAATAGAGAGGAATTAAAGCTCGACAAAAAGGTAACTTAAAGAATCAATGTTATAATATATATGAAAGAGAGTAGTTCTTGATGAATTCATACAGAGTAGAATCATGGAAGAATGAAGTTTGTGACATAATATTCCTTTTTTATGAATACGCATAATTCAAGGCACTGATGTTATCTTGGAAAGTATTCTGCAATAAGTCCCACCAAGGTCAAGCCATCTTCAAACTAGAAAACCAACGCGGAAGTTATTAGACAGACGAAAAGTACTTAGAAACATAAGGAAGCAAGTAGAATTCAGCACTTCGAGCATCTCTTTTAAAGCACTAAGCTTTCCCCACCAATGTCTTCCACCATCTATCCTAATATCTGTTAGAATTTAGGGGGGGTGTGTGATGATTCTGGAAATCTCGATTGTATCGTGTTGAGTTTACTTTCCGTATAAAGTTTTTCCTCTAAGATGCCTAGGTTGCACGAAATCTCTATCGGGATAATACAAAGAGAATGACAATTTGTGTCCAAGGCACAAGATCACAAATTATGAATTTAGAGCAAATTGTATGTGTCTTTTCGTTCTATCTCTTGAGACCAGTTTTTCTGTATGAAATATACAGAAAAATAACAGTTACGGGTAGTTAAGGTTGGTTAAACCGAATTTTACAACCAACTGATTACGGCGTAACACTATGAAAGTTTACGGCGTAATGTCCTTCCTTCTTAACTAGTTACGGCGTAACATAATACGTTACGGCGTAAACCAACTAGACTTTGATCCTGAATAAACATTACGGCGTAACCTAAACGTAAGGTTACAGCGTAAACCCAAAGATCCTAGTTCCTTACCCAGCATTAGTTTACGGCGTAACCAAATGTGTTACGGCGTAAACTATACACATTTAGTCATATTAGAAGTTCGTATTAGCTCAACGAATGTGCACTCCACACTTCCCTGACTCGTCACCAAGCCGAATATGAACTCTCACTAGTCTCTAGTAAATCATCATTACAACAAATGGCCTGATGACACTAAAATCACCAACAAATCCCCTCCATTTTAGTGTAATCTTTGATTTACTAAAACATATATAAAGATATATGCAATTATGTTAAAGCAAACATAACGAAACAAACAAATGCATAAATGAAAATGTCTTGCGATTGAATTTTCATCTTAGTATAATACACATTCCAAATATTCAAAAATCGGGGTGTCGTAACGATTGAACCCGTCAATCCATTTGAATACCTGAAGATACTATACACATAAGTTTCTACAACACTCTAAAGTTCGTTTACTTGACACTTTACAAGCCATGTGTCCCAATCCATTAATGAACATATAGGAAGCCAAGTCCAAGCTTCTTGAAGCGGCAAAACTTCATGTTCACATAGGTGGTCCTTTTAGTTCTTGCACCTGCATTTGCAATTTTTCAAAAGAACCATTAAGAAGGTAAACTTCAACCTAACCATCACTTGCAGGTCTGAACACATACCCCGGGAAGATAAATACACGTGTTCCAATCTCTAGTTATGAGCTTACCACATTGAATTCAGCTTCTAACGTTGTATTAGAAGGTAATTGAGTATCTCATAGGTAGTAGACTTAAATGGACTTTAATCCCATCCATATCACTGACTTATTCACTAAGTCCCTAGCTAGACCCTTCGTCAATTAGTCTGCTAAATTCTGTTGTGACCGAACAAACTCAATAGAAATCACACCGTTCATGATTAACTCCCTAATCATACTATGTCTAACACCTAAGTGTCTAGACTTGCCATTATACATTTGATTATATGCTTTAGCCAACGTGGCAACACTATCACAATGGATAGAAATCGGTGCTATTGGTTTCGGCCAAATTGGAATCTCATGTATCAAGTTTCTTAGCCATTCTACTTCTTTACCAACAGCAGCCAATGCTACAAACTCAGATTCTATAGTAGAACCAGTGATGCATGTTTGCTTCTTGGAAGCCCATGAAATGGCACCTCCCCCAAGCAGGAACACCCATCCACTAGTAGAAGATGAAATCTTCAACATGATTTATCTAGCTAGCATCTGAATAAGCTTCTAACACCGAAGGATATCCAACATATGATAAACCATAATTCATAGTACTCTTTAAGTACTTGAATACCCTTGTTATTGCTTGCCAATGTTGTCTACTAGGGTTACTAGTAAACCTACTCAACCGGCATATCAGGTCTAGTGCTTGTCATAGCATACATCAAGCAGCCAATAGCTCTTGAATATTCGAGCTGATCCACAGGTTTACCTGTATTTGGCCTAGGCTTTTCTACCGGATCCATGAGAGTACTCACCAGAGAACAATCTTCACGATTAAATTTCTTGAGTATTTTCTCAATATAATGAGATTGTGTAATTACAATCCCTTTATTCTCACGTTTTATCTTAATACCAAAAATAACGTCTGTTTTTCCCATATCTTTCATGGACAACCTTGATGACAAAAACTTCTTAGTTTTATCAACTTGATTTTGGTCGGTGCCAAAAATCAACATATAGACAAATTATAACACCTTTACCGGAGTCATCAAATTTGCTATATACACACTTGTCAGATTAGTTTAGAAGAAAACCACTAGACATCACAATCTCATCAAACTTTTGATGCGACTGTTTAGGTGCTTGTTTCAGCCCATATAATGACTTAACAAGCTTACACACCTTATGCTCATTACCTGGCATAACAAAACCTTCCGGTTGCTTCATATACACTTCTTCATCGAAATCACCATTTGAAAATGCAGTTTTGACATCCATTTGATGGATCACTAGATTGTGAATAGCTGCTAATGCTAACAACAATCTAATAGTAGTGATACGAGCAACTGGTGCATAGGTATCGAAGTAATCGATCCCTTCCTTTTGTCTAAAGCCTTGGATTACCAATCGAGCTTTGAACTTGTCAATTGTTCCATCGACTTTCATCTTCCTTTTGAAGATCCATTTGCAACCTAAAGGTTTAAACCTATGTATTATTTTCCATAATAGAACCAATCTCATCATCAATTGCTTCTTTCTAGAAAGCAGCATCACGAGATTGCATAGCTTCATTATAAGTTCTAGGATCTTCCTTAATACTATAGCAGTAAGAGTATTGTGATCCAACTTGATCTCTCGATCCCTCAACTAAATATAGCTGAAAATCAAAACTATATGATTTAGCTTTCCTAACTCTTTTACCTTTACGTGGTTCGAGGAGTCTCATTTGGTACATCATAATGATCATCCTTTTGAGATTCGACCGAATTTGGTATAATATCCTTTGGTCTAGGTACTAAAGAGAAACAATTCTCATCAAATATTGCATCTCTTGACTCTATAATTGAATTAATAGAAACAAATTCATTAGGTTCAATAACATAAAACCTATATGCCTTAATGCTCAGCATATCCAGCAAAGATGCAATCAATACCCTTTTCACCCAAAATTTTCCTTTTTGGGTCCGGAAGCCTAACAACGGCTCTACAACCCCAAACCGGCAAAAATGACAGGTTGGGTCGTTTCTTATACCAAAGTTCATATGGGGTAGTCTTGTTCCTTTTATTAGGAACCCTATTCAATAAATAGCAAGCCGTCATCATGGCTTCTCCCCAGAACCCCTCACTCAAACCCGAGTAAAATAACATGGAATTAACCATTTCCTTAAGAGCTTTATTTTTCCTTTCAGCCACACCATTTTGCTGTAGTGTGTATGGAGCTGTAGTTTCATGAATGATTCCTACAGATTGGAAAAATACGATAGTCATTTTGTTGCAATTCAACTTCTGTTTTATAAATTCTAAATTTATCAAGGGCTTCATCTTTAGCATGTAGCAAGTAAACATAACAAAACCTAGAGGCGTCATCTATAAAAGTTATGACATACTTTTTATTGCCCAAAGATGGTGTAGCATGAAAATCACACAAATAACTATGTATCAATTCAAGTATGACAAATTTCCTTGTTATACTTTTAAATGGTTGCCTAGTGATTTTTGTTAACATACAAGTAGTACATTTTTCCGGATTTTCATCAATAGCAGGAATTAAATCATCTTTAGACATTTCAAGCATTCTTTTATAATGCACATGTCCTAAACGAGCATGCCATAACGAGGAATTAACAACAGTTGAAGAAGACATATAAACAGAATCTGAACCATCACGAACTTTATTCAAGTTCAACATAAACATACCATTGTTATAATATCCAAATCCTACAAACACACCAGACTCCGATAAGATATACTTATCGGATTCATGCACCTGCTTGTATCCACACTTATTCAACATAGGACCAGAAACTAAATTCTTACGAAGTTTAGGTACATACAACACATTAAACAAAGTAATAGTTTTTCCAAAACTAAATTCTAATGCCACACTTCCTTTGCCATGAACAGGAGCGGAATGATCATCACCCATGTAAAGTACAAATCCGTCTTCCACCGGTTCGTATGTCTTAAACCAACAACGATCTTTACAAACATGAGTTGTGGCACGAGAATCTATCCACCACGCAATTGCATCAACCTGCACATAAAATGCTTCAGAAATTAGTGAAACAAAATATTAATATTTAATAAATCTGTTCCAAACAAGCACTAAATTCTGATCTTGGTCTTGGGATTGGTCCTTAGACCCCTTTCCCGAACCACCAGCATTTGCGTTTTTCTTATTACCATTACGGCAATCCCTTTTGAAGTGACCAGTCTTGCCACATTTCCAACATTTCAACTTAGGTTTCTTGTTGGAACTAGAACCACTGTTGTTCTCTTTGAAACCACGTTTCTTACCTTTGTTTTCTTCTTGTTTTTGTTCTTACCTTCACAGAGGGACCACCCAGTTCCTTGCCCTTGTCACTTATGTTTGAAATCCTTCCAGGAAGGAGGCAACTTATCAATTATACTTGAAACAGAAATGGACTCATCCATTTTCAAGCCATGTTGTATGTATTGTCCAAGGATCCTAATAAGGAGTTCATTATATTGTTCCATGACCGGTCTAGAATCGACCATTTTATAATTATTAAAATTACTTACAAGGAACTTCTTACTCGAAGCATCCTCTACCATGTACTTGGATTCGAGTGAATCCCACAACTCCTTAGCCGATTCAACATTCTGATATACATCAAAGAGAGAGTCAGACGTACCATTCAATATGTGTCCCCGCATATGTAGTCATCGTTCTCCCACTTTGCCCTTCTCCTTATTGCTTCCACTGTGTCATCTTCCATCAATTCCGGCATCGGTGTAGTCAACACATAAACCACCATCAAAGTCGTCAACAAGAAATGCATCTTCTTCTGCTATCGCCTAAAATCATACCCCTTAAACTTGTCTAGTTTCCCAAAGTTCGTAGTCATCTCCTTCATCGTATTTCCAGCCATAACCACAACGAAAAAAATGCTTTATACGTTTGTTAGAAATTAGGGTATGTGTGTGATGATCCTGGAAATCTCGATTGTATCGTGTTGAGTTCACTTTCCGTATAAAGTATTTCGACCCTATAAGATGCCTGGGTTGCACGAAATCTCTATCGGGATAATACAAAGAGAATGACAATTTGTGTTCTAGGCACAAGATCACAAATTATCAATTTAGAGGAAATTGTATGTGTATTTTCGTTCTATCTCTTGAGACTAGTTTTTCTGTATGAAATATACAGAAAGAGTTACGGGTAGTTAAAACCGAATTTTACAACCAACTGATAAGGACTTTACGACGTAACACTATGAAAGTTTAGCGTAATGTCCTTCCTTCTTAACTAGTTACGGCGTAACATAATACGTTACGGCGTAAACCAACTAGACTTTGATCCTGAATAAACATTACGGCGTAACCTAAACGTAAGGTTACAGCGTAAACCCAAAGACCTTAGTTCCTTACCCAGCATTAGTTTACGGCGTAACCAAATGTGTTACGGCGTAAACTATACACATTTAGTCATATTAGAAGTTCGTATTAGCTCAACGAGTGTGCACTCCACACTTCCTGACTCGTCACCAAGCCGAATATGAACTCTCACTAGTCTCTAGTAAATCATCATTACAATAATAAATGGCCTGATGACACTAAAATCACCAACAATATCTTTGTCGCCGTAACCAAGTGTCCGGTCTAGAAACATACTAACAATGCCTGCTGCTGTGGCCGGAGATGTGAATATCACCAGCATTAGTTCGTCAAACTGCATAAACCAGCATACCATAAGCATATGTACCATAAAAAAGTTTAATTCTTGCAAAATAAGTAGTTCTATGCAGAAAAAGTGGGGGGGGGGGGGGGGTATTTGGATGTGTGCCCAAATGGATCTACTGCGTACATGGCCTTCTCCAGTTGTTACCACGTAGCCATTGAAGTATTGTGGCACGGAAAGACCCATGAACATTGAAAAACCAAGTATGAACTTTGTTCTATAACTATTAAGGTTGCAATATTGAAGTAATCCTAGACCAGCAAGCTGCTCACAACAAAGAAAAATGTCGACAATAGTAGAACATAAGGTGTGTAAAGTTCCCTTTCTTTGATAATTTAAAGGTCAAAATGACATATTTGTTCCTTTTGTTGCTGTTAAAAAGAACACATTTGTCCATAATCCTTGTTTTAGGGCCACATGATTCTTTTATTTTTCTTGAAGCTACGGCATTTAAGGTATTCGACGAGTATCTAAACATATAAGGATCAAAAGTTATACTTACACATGTAGGCAAACGAGACACAATATAGATCACCAATGATTGGTAAAGGTATAGAAGCTACATTTGCTCCCAACTTTCCTTGTCAAGAGTGGAACATACCTAAGATGGAAAAGAAAGTTAAGAGGTAAAAAAAATTCTATAATACACATGTACTTATGAGACAGTTTGTCATAGTTTTGGACTCGATGTGAAAAATCAGATTAAAAGAAACGCATACACAATGACCATCACATTATCAATTCATCAAATTGTTCCTCAAAACCCTGAGTCGAATTAACGATTTAAACATTGTGCTCATCTTCCATATGTTTTGCTCGATTCATGGGAAACTAAATGGTTTTTCTCTACTTGGTAAGTATTTTTCTCCTGTGTGAAATAATCTATTTGTATGCTAAATCTTTCATCATTATCTTTTTTGCTTTTTGATTTCAAATATTTGTCTGTTAATCTACTTGAGTGTATATGTATCTGCCATGAACCAACTATTACTTTAATTAATATATCTTGAAGTTTTAGATAATATGCACACCAAGTGTTTGATTAAATGTTTGAGCAAGAATGTTGTGATTTCATGGTTTCATAAATGTTTTTTTCATCAACATGAATTTTAGCTTGTTTAATGATTTGCTAACTTTGTTAAATTTTCCATGTTTGAAATATTTGTTATTGTTGTTTTGTGTTTTGATTTTGAAATCATATTTACGTTGTTTAATTGATTCTGTCGATTATTAATGTTTCTTGTGCACGATGTCTTATGCTAGATAATTCACATGTTTATTTTTTAGTTATCTTCTGACTCTTGGTTTCTAAGATACAAGTTTAGAAAGCAAAGTAATCAAGAATGGGGTAGTCACTAATTAAAGTAAATTTGTCATATTGGGAACCATTTCCTGTACAAAAGTTGAAACACCCTTGTATTCATCTTGGTAACGTAACCGAATTGGACATGGTCTGTTATGAATTGCCAAGACCGGATAATTAAATATGAGTCATTTATAGTTTAGATGTAAACTAAACGTAGTAATAGGATGCAAAATGGTGGACTTTGTAACTTTGACTTTGAGTAATAAAGTGGAGTTGTTTAGTCCAAACCATTTATCCGATTACATCAAAAAGAATTAGAAGTTTTAATAAGCGATCCCTTGAATGTTGAATTAATCACACTATGTCAATCTTAGGGGAGTGTTTAAGATTGGTTTATCTAAAATGTTTATGGGCTTATTGTATTTTGATACAGCAAATAAGCAAATTCAAGGGTGTTTTAGATTTAGGATTCGCTTATCCAAACTGCTGATCTGATGGCTTTAATGAGCATAGACAGTTTTGATAATCAGTTGAGATGGCGTTTAATATTTCATTTTGAAAGTGAAGTCAAATTCTTGGAGTTGTGATAATCAGGTTCTCTGATTATTTGGTTAATTCTAGCTACTTAAGGTTTTAAATGAAGAATAGGACACGGTAATTTGTTTGTATTTTAATTAATAATGGTACATAATTAAGAATTTAAGAAAAAACCCAGTGCGTGCACGGGTATTATGACTATAAAATATAAAGGCGTGAAGCTGATTGTTATACACTCATGCAGTCCTCTACCACACATTCCATCCATCAATATACCAATCCCTACAAAATTTATAAATAGATATGTTTGAAACCTAACATCGTTTAGGAACATGCTTAATGACTATATAATGACATGATCATTTCTTACTAGCCAAGCAGCACCACGGCACTGAAGAAGGCACATGTGTCACACTACCATATCTTGCTACTGCAGTGAATTTGCTTGTCGACTGTAACCAGAATATGTAACTAATTTTAAAAATTATAGGTAAATTGAATCAAGTTGGCATGGAGTGTAAGATTCACAAACGAAGTCAGTAAGTCACTTTGAGGGAAAAAAAGAAAATGGTTTCATTATTTAGTACGAATATATACGAACCTCGACAAGAGAAACGAAATCAGCTGCTAGCATCACAAAAGTATCCCCAGCCACGGGCGGAGCTAGAACGTTGTGGTCGAGGAGGCACACTTTAAATTTTTCAAAAACTACACTACAAATTGCTTTGTTAAGGGGGCAAATTACAAAAATAGCCAAATATGTTGAAAATTCAACACTACAATTTTTTTCGCTAGGGGGCACATGCCCACTGTGCCCCCTCCTATCTCCGCCCATGTCCCCAGCGCGAAGATTGGGTTGACTCCACTGGAATGGATAAGGAAACTTTATCCTACAACGAGACAATTATAAAACAAAGGAAGATTGATGAATATACGCCATATAAAATTATCGTCAACGATTCAATAAAAAGTCCCAAGGAAAGGTAACGATACTCCACTTATAAATGAAGCACAAAAATGAGACTTTTTGTTTGACTTTTCTGAAAGTCAAAGCTATTTGTTCCAAATATGCACATTCATTTTAAAGTTTGTAGCACCAAGGCACCAAGCCATTTAATTACAAGTTCAAATATATCTTGGTATAATTTATTCTTCTATCATCTTCTGATTTTTTATTGGCTAACCGAACCGATGGTGACTCCGGTTCCCGGTTGACCCGTTGGTTCGGTCTGGTTTTCAAAACCATATGCGCTATCATTTTAGTTTGTACAATGTGTATAATAACATGTACTTTTCATTTTAGGGGTGTTTTAAAAATAACATTAATTAGTGTGTTTAATTAGTTAATACTTTGCATTATGTTGTAGCTTAAATTGTAGATTGTGAAAATATTATTGTACTTTTGAGTAAAGGGGTGTTTTAATTCGTTGTATTTAATTGGTTGTATGTTATGTTTATTTAGATGTATGTGTTTAATTGGATTGTACCATATGCTTTTAATTTTGTATGTTTGAAATTGAAAGTTTGAAACATTTAATGGAGCAAAATGCCTTCCTCCATTATATGTAGTATAGATATAGATATAGATATATTTCAGAGTACTTGTATATTGCATGTGAAACAAACTCTTTACGTGAACTAGTTAGGGTAAAAGGTAATAAATAACATCATTTGTTTCTAAGTGCTGAATTCTACTCACTACAATCTTGCATAAAGTTTGCAATTGTTTGAAGGTAACTTCTGTATTCATTATCATATGCTTCTTGACATTGCTTTTAGATCCTTTCAAGATGGCGTCATGCGGGGGAGAGAAAATGCCAGAAGTTAAATTTATGAAGCGGGCACTAGAACAGGTATGCATATGTCTTGAGAAGCTCAATCATGCCATAATGCTTCCTAAGACGATCATTTAATATGCCATGCTAACATGTTAAAGTGTTGTGCTCATAGCTCACCCTTCTGGTGTTTGTTGTTGAACACTTACATTAGTTATTAAAGAACCAAAAAAAAGCAGTTTTTAACTTTTTATTGGACGGGGAATAATCTGGAATGTATATCTTATAAGATTGAGTGTTATATTTGCTCCATACAGAAGTTCTTTAAGCCTTTAATAACTAAATGAACGCAAGTGCTTTATTTTTTTCAGGCTAAAATTGCATTTGACAGCCTTGAGGTGCCTGTTGGGTATGTTTTTTTTCTTGTCAATCATCCTTTGTTATTTAATACTGTAGAGTATTTAATAATTTGTGTTCATGTTGGTTTGTGACCTTCTTTCCTTCTAAGTCAACTACAATTTAATAATCTACGCATCTTCTTTTTAGTTTTTACACATGTGAACTTTTGTCATGCTTGCATATCATTTTTCACACCACACAATATGACTCTATATTAAGAAATTCTTGTTCATGAAGCAGCTGTGTTTTTGTTATGGATGGGAAAGTAATATCACATGGAAGAAATCGGACCAATGAAACTAGAAATGTATAATTTCTCTTTCTGTGTTACCTTTTCTATGCTCTCTCTGTTTAGCTGATCGTTATGTTAACATTGCCAACGTGGCCTCTGAAACTGCAGGCTACAAGACATGCTGAAATGGAAGCTATCGATGTTCTACTTGAACAGTGGAAAGAAGAGGGACTTACAAAGGCTGAAGTTGCTGAGAGGTTCTCAAAATGCTATTTGTATGTTACATGTGAACCATGTATCATGTGTGCTGCTTCTTTGTCATTTCTTGGTATTCTTGTCGAATTGTCTTCCCTTACTAGATTGTTATATTGTTATGTACTGTATGTGATTACCTGCGACCTCAATGTAGGTATAAAAGAAGTGTACTATGGCTGTGCCAATGATAAATTTGGTGGATGTGGATCGATATTGTCATTGCATACAAGTTCAACGAGGTTCCTTCTTTAACTTAGTCAAAAACAATGTTCTTATGGTCTCTTACTAGTATAATGTCATGGTTTATTCTGTTTATTGCTCAAAAATATTTATCTTGTGTGTTTGTGAGGTGCACACGTGCTTATTACTAATTGCAATTTTCACTTTGTGTATCATGATAGTGGTGAAGACGTTGGGAGGAAGAGTTACAAATGCACTGGTGGGATGATGGCTGAAGAAGCAGTTTCTCTTTTCAGAAACTTTTATGAGCTTGGAAATCCTAACGGTATTTCTTCCTACCGAGTCTGTACTAATGCTGTTAGATATCATGCAAGAATTCAGCCAATAGCTGATGCTAATGAGAAACATAAAAACAAAAGACAGTAGTAAAAAACGGACCTATAAATTTATAATGATGTTTCATGAGACTAATATTGCGCCTTATTTAATCCAGGTTATTATACTTGTGGTTTTGTGTATCAAGCTTCTAATGTAAATTGGCAGCATGATGCATTTGTTGTAGGTGGCTTATAAAATAGGTTTACATTTATATATTGTAAAGTAAAAAAAAAAAGGCGAGAAGACAAATATGAGAAATAGGGAATGACAAGTAAAACCACCCCCTTTGACAGATTTGGGTCGATGGGTATGATAGTCATACTTTTAAGTTTTAATTCCAATCCTATCAAATAAACAATGCCAATGAATACTATCTGCATTCCCATACTCTTAAACCCATCAACCAAATAATCACTTACAATCAAATTTGCAATGAATCTGGTAGCATTGTTGTTATTTAGCTTAAATGACAATAAAAAAGTTACTCCTTGTTATCCCTAACTATCGACTAGAAAAAAAGTTGTCCATCTTTAATTTGTGACAGGCATTTACATTTGTTAAATATTCTGTAAAATATACTGAAATTAAGTTTCCCCTTTTCAAGCATATTTTCATTGTTTTTTTGTTTGTTGCAGCTCCAAAACCTCACAGACAGCCAGTCCAGCAGCAAACATGATGCATGCATAAAGACATTTGTGGTTTTGCAGTTTCAAGAAAATGCATGTTTAGTGCAACTGGTATGTCTTGTTAGCATGGATCATCACATACACAATTACAATTGTTAGAATTTGTAGTATTTGTTGTGTTTATAAATTGACGTATCTTATTTTTATATCATTAGATTACAGTCAGACATGAAAAGGAAAATTAGAAGATTATCTCCAAGTGCGGACAAGTCCAACATGAGATGTTGGAGGACCATTTACAGTCAAATTTGCTGTCTTTTTTACCTGTGGCTTAAAAAAAACCGAGTAAATGTTTTCATTTAATTTGTATAACAGAAATTAAATGTTCTGCCAAAGATGTAAGTAACAACCAGGCCTGATCCTTGACCTGAAGAGGGTATTATAACAAGGTTGGTGGTTGATTGAAGCATTGAATACTCCAAATTTGACTTGGTAATTAACACTCATTTTTTGACTTGCAATGAACATACCTTGTGAGCTTGCAACTTCAGGCCTTGCAAGCTAGCGATCACCATATGTCGCGAGCATGTTTGTACCTATTGCGATATTTTTTTAAAAATTTCAGAATATCTCATATGCAATTAAAATCTGTGGCTGTATTTCCAAATACATCTTTTAATTTCTGATGATTTGTCAAAATTAGAACAACTAGCTACTCTGTACAAATTTCTGTTTAATAATATAATTCATACTGTATTATTCATAACTCACGGCGTGAGTTATTGCTCCGGTTACCCAAATTCGCGCTTGAGTTTGATCCCCAATGGTGACTGCTCACCTCTCGTCTCGTGAGTTGCAAAAATGTGAGCCCCTTTTCTTACTATTCGCTACTTTTTATTATTCTAAGGCACAAAAATGTGAAATTATTTGTTTTTTTAAGTGTAAGTTCGTCACTTTTGACTAGATTAGTTGTTAAGAGACCACCTTGGATTTATATATATATTGCAATAATGCACATATTTACAATAAGCATAATTAAATATATTTTCCTAAACTGTGCTTCGTTGACGGTCAAGGTTATTAGTAATTTAGTATGATTGCTAATTTTTTTTTATTGATGCTTTGACTTTATAATTATAATAAAAATCTGTGATATGATACACCATACGATAGCACGGATGTGTCCCGTCTAATTTATGATGCTTTATAAGTTGACAATTTATATTTATGACCAAAATTACAATGTAACTGAAATATTTTTCAGATTCAGCTTTAAACCAAAAAAAAATGCTTAAAATACTAAGATATGCATAAATTTAAGCCTAAACATACACGATAATGTACTTTTTGTTGATCTAAATGACTCATTTCTTTACAGATCAATAAAATATTAATAATTTTTTTTAACACAAAATTAAACACATCTTTGAGTCTTTAAATCATTTCTAAAATAAATAGTGATAGCCTACAATTAGAATCTATAAATACAAACTTGTCAAATTTTATTCAATTGGGACGAGTTACCATTGTCACTTATGTGCGTACTATCGTTTGCTTTATAAAACACGATTAGCAAAATCAATCATTATTATTCTTTTAAAGATGTTTTATAATATTCTTATATATAACAACTAGGAAATCATTTGATCTCTCATTAAAATCTTACGATCAATTCATTTTATGTTTACGTGTAGTACCTCACCCACGCCATTCATATGCGGTAAGCATTTGAAGCCAAAGCCAAGCCACTATCTAGGTTGTGATACAAAAAAACTCCATCCAACCATATAGACAAAATCACGTATAAGGCATTGTAACAAACAAGTTTATGCAGACATAATCATAATTAACTACCAATGTCAATGACCACAACAGCTATCTAATTCATAATCATGTATAAGTTCATGCAGACATAAGCACATATAAGTTACGCACGATATTTAAACATAAAGACATAAGCACTTTCATATGTTTATTGTAAACAACATAAACAATCTTACACATAACCATGTTTCAAATACAATTTAGACAGAATAAACAACATAAATCATGTATTATTTATGCATACATCTTACACATAAGCATGTATCAAATTCAGTTTAGACATAAAGACATGAGCACTTTCATATGTTGATTGTAAACAACATAAACAATCTCATTTTAGACTAGACTTAGGCAAACTTAACCACATAAACAATTATAGATTAGACCTAAATATTGACAAAACTAATCTACACATAAAGTTACCCATAACCAGTTATAATAAGCAATCTACACAATATATATGTGCAGCCGTAAGCAAAAAAAAAAAAAACAAATAAAGAGGAGACGGTCGATCTATCTAAACTTATGCATACATCTTACACCTAAAAACTTAGCTTAAATAACACTTCCACTACATGTAATAACATAGGAGACTTGTCAAAAAAAAAACTATGATATATAACCGCTATGGCTGCAATAAAATTGCCTCGCCAAGATACGGAAAATCACATAACTTGCATCGTTATTCTAGATATTTATCATCACAACCTCTTACATATCAAGCACGTACCTTAAACAACACTTCCACTACCAGCAAACTCATATTTCGCATAAACACCTTCATAGGTTTATTGTCAACAACATAAAAGAGAAAACTAACCCTGACCCTAAACACGAATACAGAAAGACATAAACACCTTCATAGGATTATTATCCAAGCAAATTTACACATAAGCATTTATATTAAGCTAAACAATAACAACCACTACCCAATAGACAAAGAAAACAATAACACTAAAAAAAGTAAATAAACCCTAACCTTAAACATTTATACAGACGAAATTAGATTTCACATAAATCAACAAAAACACAAGAACTTACCATAGTCTACGACATTTTTCTAAGATCGGATGGAGAAGAAGAACAATCTTTAGGTTGGTTATGGTTGGGGTTAGAGTTTCTTTATCAAGGTGAAAACGGGTGCATTTTGATTGGTGTTAGTTGTTTGTGACTTTTGTGTGTGTTTTGATCGGTGTTGTTTGTGATTTGTGTATGTGTTTTGAAGATGGGTGTGTTCGATCGGTGATAAGAAGATAGGTCGTTGTTTGTGTTTTTTGTGTGTGGTTGCGTGTGTGTGTGTGTTTCGATCGGTGATGGTGATTGGTTTGGTAGTGTGTGATTTGGTTGTTTTGATCGATGTGTGTTTTGATGTTTGTGTTTTGTGTGTGAGTTTTGATTTTCGTTTAGTTTAGTGCGTGTGTGTTTTTTGAGTTTGAATTGTTTATAAGGCACACAAATCGATGAGACTTGCACATATATCAAAAAAAAAAAGATTTTGTGGAAATCTAGGAAAAAAATTTAAAAGTTGTATTGTTTCAACTACCAGTCGCCCAAAAAATTAAATGTAAACCGTCAGTCGCCTAACTTTAGTAGGTTTGACTTTTTTCACACAATGACAAAATATAAGTCGCCTCAAGTACAAAGGATATCAATCGCCCAAGAAATAAAATGAAAGAGTAGCTTACACAGCTAGTACCCTAGTCTTACAAATTGTACTTGCATGAGACTCTTGTCATTTTTTTGTGAAGTCGTCAAAGTCGTTCAGATTGCTCAAGTCGCCTTCGTCTATTTGAGAAAACCACCTTTTTGTGAGGCAACCATTGTCACCGACTATTTTCCACGAGGCAATCATAAAATTTCCTATTTTTTAAGGGTTTTAGCTTCAATATTGGCAATAATACCTACTTGAGGGTTTTTACAATAGAAGTATGGTCCGGTAGGTTTAAGAGCTTTGTTTTCTTCTTTTTCTTGATAAGTGTGCCTAAAACACCAAAATCATGAACTTCTACTTATTGTTTATGACTTTTTATATTTTCTCTATATTTTGGTTGGCCCTTCTATTCTATATTTACATTTCTTATAATATTAATTAACACCTAATTTCAATAACAATTCTAATACCAACATACAAAACAAATAACATTTCATACAATTCTCTATTTTTTTATCTCATACTTTTTTTAAACCAATATCAAATCCAAATTCAATTCCAGTTTCTTTACACAACAAACGCAACCTTATAACTAGTAATAATATATATCAAACGCAACCTTATAACTAGTGATAACTAATAGACAAAAACTAAAATTGGAAATATCTTATTAGAATTTGACTTGTAACTCCTATTTATAGTACATATAAAGCAAATTAGACAATCTTCATTTAATGCCCCAAAAAAATTATCTAATCCAAGTTATAAAGCATAATCTACAATACTTAAATGCAAACTTTCACCACAAAAAAATTAAGTAATTTGTGGCACCTCGAAAATTCGCAGGCCAATATTCGCATAATTTTGACTTTTATAAGTTACATGTTAATTTGGTCAAAAACCGGAAAGTTATCGCGCGTGTAATTGAGAAACGTAACTGGATGCGTTCCGGCTTGTTATTTAACGTAGTATTTTGTCGACTATCGCATTTCTATCTATCGAGCATATATTTAAATTTCTACATTTATTTCTGAAAGTCACGGTTTTCTGACTTTTTCGGGTATTGCGTATATTGCTAAAAAATAAATCCTTGAGCAAACTTAAAATATCCTAAACCTTTCTAAATAAATATCTAGTGGAAATAATCAAGAGTTGGCAACTTTGGTCCCCCCTTTTCTTGTGTGTGTCGTCCGCCCCCATCACCCAACAACATCCCATCATTTTTGCTAACTTGTCCCCTTGGTACCATTTTATTCTTGTCCTAAGCCGTGGATACCATTTTGGGTGTGCACTGTATGACAAGGTGCATATGCATACTCATTCATTCATTCTTCACACTTTATCTCTCTAAAAATACACACACACAAAATTCTTTCTCTCCATCTCCTCTTCTTGGCATCGGACGAACCACAACACCACCACCTTTGGTGTTTTTGATTTCTTGTTCAAGTTTTGGTTGTACTTTATTGATCGGGGTTCATTTCCAAGATTATTTGGGGCATTCTTTTGCTTATTCGGGTTATATTCATAGTTGTTTGGGGGTAAAGGTTCAAGATTTTCTTCACCATCTTCTCGCTACGTGTAAGTATCATCACCATCTTCGTTTACACAATTTTTTTTCTATTCGTTCACTCGCCGTTATCTTTTTCTTACCAAAACAACATCATCCTTGTTTGTGTACACTTTTTACAACAAAAATATCCTAATAAATGAAGTTGTATGATTTATTTCAAAGTTTGAAGCTTTTTATTTATTTCTTGCGCTTTATTGTACTTTTGGGTTCGTAGCGTTAGATTAAGCGATAAAAGTGTTGTTGATGATTTGCTGGCATTGAGATTAGGATAGGTATGAGATGGTTTTTGTTGGTGGAATCACTATTGAAGGGTTTTAGGATAGATTTGTGGTTTTGGCGAAGTTGTGATGTGTTTTGGTTAGCTTTCGGATAAAATAGGTTGTCCCAAATATATTCGTGGGTTTAGAGGGTCATAAAAATGTTTTGGATTGGTTAAACGTTTAAATCTTGTTATTATATGTTCTCCCGACGATTTTGATATTAAGTACGCGGAAAACGGACTTATAACGAAGAAACTATGGCCGTTTAAAGTTTGGCGAGAAATAAATGTTTTTGACAGCTTTTGCAAAGTTTACGAACATTATGTCCAGTTTTCAAATCATGGTTTTGACCCCTTTCGGGTCCGAATTGGCCAAAGGGTATAAAATGAAACTTGTCAAGAATGATTTTTCACTATGTATGCGACTTTTCTTGAGTCATGAAAGTTTATAACGAAAGAGTTACGCTCAGTCAAAGTCGGTCAATTTCTGAAACTTTTTAAATAAATGTGAGCTGATTGAAATTATAAATTGGGTTTTCGAGCATTTTCGGTTCTGTTTGAGCTATAAAAACCTAAGCGAATAATAGTAAACTACTTATAGATAATTAGGAAGCGTTAGAAAGTTTATAAAGACGAGATTTGAAAGACGTTAAGGGTTTCTAAAAATAAAATTTTTAGTATAAGACGTAAAGTATATATATTAACGAAATAAAAACGGAAACTAGACATTTAAGGTCACTAAGTGCATTTAGACGTAAAATGGACTTGACATATATAATTAGACCACGTTAGCGTTCGGGATTTTCAAGCTTATTAAAAGTAGTAACTTTTCAAAAATAGTAATTTTCGGTAAAGTGTCGAAACATAACTTAAAACTTTATAATTTTACTAGGTCACATTTTAACTACTTAACCTAAAGCACAAACACATAAGGATGATATTGCTTCCTATAAACGGTTTATGCGACGTTTCATTATTTATTCTTCTCCTAAAAGCGCGTCATTATTTAATTAGGTCACTGTTAGGATCGTTTGGTTTCTTCCTCACTTCGTAGATTACTTTCGTTCATCTCTTACTTAAGTTAAGTTTATAGCCCTACGTTTTACTCGTTTACAAATACTTTACTACTTTTTGGGGTGAGAAACATTGCTCGTTTTTACTTTGGACGCAAGTACGTTATCTTGTTTTATTTAATGTTTACGGATGTGCCTAAGTACTGCTAACTAACTATTGCCCATATTCATGAACCGTTAATTACTTGTTGTAAGCGTGAGTGTTATAAATAGATCTATTAGGACTAATATGCCCCGTTCGGGTTTGGTAATTCTGTTAGGAAAGATAAAAGTGACGATCTTATTGAGATAAATATCTTGCAATAAATAGAGAAATAATATTGTGTAATAGGTTAGGTGATTGGATCGTGACTTAAATAAAGTCATGAGACCCAACAAATAGCTAAAAGCTAAGAAACAAGAGCTCCTTACTCTTCCTTGTAATTGGGTATAAATACCCCATCACCACCTCATTAGTGAGGTGTGTCTTCTAATCTCATTCTTATCTTTTCTCTAATCCTCCTCCTCTCTCTTTCTCTCTCTACTTTCTATCTTTCTCTCTCTAGAATAAACACACACATAACACCTAAATACACACTTTATTGCTTATGGATCCTAAATTCAAGACCTATCAAGTGGTATCAGAGCAACAGGAGCGATTTAGTGTTGTTTAGGAGAGCTTATTCGGTCAGCTTATTCCGACAGCTTTTTTTGGCAGCTTATTCAAGCTTATTCAGTTCTGATAAGCCAATTTCAGTAGCTAATTTCGTCTTTTTCTGCTTATTTCGAGCTTATTCGATCCAGATTATCTGTTGTGCTTATTTTGTCTTTTTCATGTGCTTATTCAGTTTTTAGAGCTTATTTTGTGCTTATTTTATTAATCTCGGTTTTATCGAGATTGATTTCTTACGGTTTTATCGTAAGAATCGTGGCCAAATTAGTTTAAAATTTGCTTATTTGTGACTATTATCAAAATCAGTAGTTTAAATTCAGTAAAAACACATTTTCAATTCTCAAACTCGGAAGTAATTGACTGGTCAAAGTTTGTTACGACTGGTCAAAGTTTAATAGTAATTGAGTGGGTGAGTGTGTAATTGTTTGAAGAGATTATTACGGTGTGACTTAGAGTGAAATATAAAAGAGGCGTGTATGTGATAGAGTTTTAGGGTTAGGGTTTGTTTTTGTGACTGTGTGATTTTGGGAGAAATATAGTGACTGCGTATGTTATGTATTAGGGTTAGTGATCAAAGGAGCGAGTGTAGTCTTATATCTTTAGTCCTAGGGTTTGTGCTTTAGGCCTCAATTTGTCTATTTCGAAAATTTGTATGAAACTTGTTGGGCCTTTGTATTTGTTTCTACTGAAGTTTTAATCAAGTTGGGCCTGGTAAAATTTTGAGTTCAAATATAAACCACTTGGGCCGGACGAATATAGTTTGTTGACAAGTGCAAGTTATCAAGAATTGGGGTCTAAAATTTTTGCGATATATCAAGAGTTATAATTTGTTGAATTTGGTGAATTGTTGTGAGTTGATATTTGTGATATAATCTTTGGTATGCGATTTAAATTGCGGGTTGATTTTTTAAAAGTGATTGTTAATTTGGGTTGAATTTTTAGGTTTGTGTTGAAAATTACTTGGGTTCGTTGTGATAAATAGGGAAAATGGGATCAAACGAGGATAAAACTAACTATTATAACGAATATATTGAGGCTGATCGAAAAGCAAGACGATTAGATCAGGAAGCTCAGTTGCAATTTATTCGTGATCGAGATATCATTCGAGATCTAAAACAACAACGTGATAAATTGGACTTAGCTGTTATTGACTATAAAAGACAAAAAGAGGAATATCAAAAGACACAAACGATTTTCAATCAAACACAGCGTGACAAAGAGGAAAAATATCTTAATGACATCATTCAGTTACAAGCTAAGAACAAAGATCTTGAAAACGTTGTTTGTAAAATGGGCAAATCAACTGAAACACTTCGGTTGCTTACAAATGAACAAAAAGCTTTTCGGGACAACTTACGGAAGTCGGGTTTGGGATATAACGGTCCTTATGTTCTTTCACAAGCTTATGCCAAAATTCCTAAGTTGTATCGTGCTTATGAACTTTGTAATAAGAATGAACAACTGCATGTGTTTGATTCTGAGGATACTCTTGAGGATGCTGAACAGAGTCGATTAAAAATGAACGAGTTTCAAAAAGATGAAAAAGTTCAAGAGTTAAAGATAAAACCAATCGATTACGGAAAATTGAACAAACTTTATGACGATTTTGTTCCTCAAAAAGAACTTTCTGCTGAACAAACATATTTTCCATCATCTTTTATATCTTCTGAAAAAGTTTCTTCTGAGACAAAACCAAGCATGGCATCAATGCCTAGTGCAAATCCAATGCTTGTGGATTTGAATGAAATGGAAAATGTTTTCAAAAAATTGTTTGAGTTACTAGAAAAGAATTCTAAACGAGCAAGCATTTTCTATACGTCTCCAGAAGAACTTCGATTAATCGATGTTTGTGTAGAAGCGAAGTTAATTCTTTGAGAATGGCATTTGTATTTTGAAATCTTTCAAAATCGATTCAAAAGAGATGTAAAAGAAATGAAAGATGTTTTTGTTTCAGTGGAAAATGATCTTGATGAAACTTTCAAACAAAATGAGCTTTTAAAAGATCAACTCTTGGAAGCATCCTTAACTGAAGATATCAAGAATCTTGTCATAACCTCTTGTGTGGAAATAAGGATTAAGGATTTACATGATGAAATTGAAAGAATTTCAAAAGAGTCAAAAGATGTTTCAACTGAGAGTAAAAAAGCTGATACGGTTTGTAATGATGCATTTGAAGTCACACAGGAATTGTCAAAAAGAATTGTTGAATTGGAAAAAGACTTGTCAAAATTTGAGGCAAAGAGTATTGCTTTTGAAATCGCACTTCAGCACAAGTCTCGAGAAAATACTTCTTTGAAAACATTGCAAAAAGAAAATGAGAATTTTATGGCATCATTACAAATTGAGAATGCTCAGTTGAAACAGACTTATAAAGATTTATTTGAGTCGGTTCAAAGGTCAAGAGTTAAGACTAATGAATGTGATGAAGTCAAAGTTAAGGTCGATTTTGATGAGATTGAAACTAAAAATATTGAATTGGAACATCGAGTGATGTCATTAATTAAGGTGAATGAACACTTGAAGTTGACTTACCAAATCTTGTTTGATTCAATCAAAAATTTGCGGGTTCAAATAAAAACTTCAAATGTAACACAAAACGAGGCAGAAATTCTGAAGTCTTAATTGTTTGAATTTGCTGAAACTAAGTTCAATAACATTTTCAAAAAGATTGAATTTTTCAAAAAGAAGCAATTGGATATTTCTGAACTTAACAAGGAATCGGGGGAGAAACAGAATCTTTTTGAAAACAAAACAAGTGTTTTTCAAATAAAGATTGATGAGCTGGAAAAGTCTTTAGCAAAACAAATAAAAGAAAATTCTGATTTGTTGATAAAAATTGATAATCTTGAGAATGTTTTCGCCGATGAAGAAAAAAGGGCAACATTGGGAAAATTGAATGCTTTTGATAAAGAAAATTGTGATTTTGAATCAAAGGTTATGCATCTCGAAAAAATCATTGCTCAAAAGTCAAAATATTTTGATGATGTCAATCTTGAATTGTCAAACAGAACAACCAAATTTGAAGCGTATTTTGAAAAACTTGAAAATATGAAAGTTGTTCTTGAACGACAATTGATATGTGGGAAATCACATATCCATTTTATACTAAAAATGACCCTAAAATGATCAAATTGTGCAAATTATGCGTGTATATTGCTTGTTTTGTTATTTGTGATGTGTAGGGACGAATATTGCAAAAATCACAAGAAAACAGCCAAAACCGAGAAAAAACAAACACGAGACGGAAAGAGTGCACAAGAGCCGGAAGTATTTTAGCTATGGTCAACAAAAGTCAACTCTGATCAACAATGGTCAACTCACAAAAGGACAAAACCCTTAAAACACCAAAACAGCCCTTATTGTTAAATCAAATTCACAAAAAAATCCCTAAATGCATAACACCGTTAGTCCTTTTAATATAAAAGACTAACTCTCGTTAAGTTATTTATAAACCAAAAACCATTTAACCGGCCCAAATCCTTTTATAAAGCCCAGGTCAAACATTTTTATGCCGGGTCAAACAGTCAAACAAATGATATAAGAAAAGAAAAAGGGCGCCAAACCCTTTTTACTGACAACTAACCAGCTTTAAGAACAATTAACCCTTCTAGAAGGAAAAGATGACAAGATTCTGACAACTAGGGGAGCCACACTGGCAATCCCGAGACATTTGATTGGCTACAAATACGTGGAAGGCAATAGATGGCTGAGATCAAAGTAATTAAAAGATGGTTATGGATTAAAGGTTGAGATCAAAAGCTGAGGAGCGTCCAGAGACTAGAAGCATCCATTTGCCCCTATAAAAGGAATCCTTCATCACACGGTTGAAGCCAACTAGGAGTAGGAGTAGCTTAGAGTAGATTTAGCTTTTAGCTTGTACGTTTTTAGCTTATGTTCTTTAAATTCCATGTAATTTTCCTTTTTAGGTATTGTAATCCTTTAAGTTTTCAATAAAATTAAGTTTCATTTAATTTCATGTTTTAATTCAAACTCTTCCTTAATGCAAATCTGTTTAAATACATCATAAGCTCTCTATAAGCTCCCATAAGCTACTCTTACTACTTTAGATTATTATTCTCAGTTAAGCTTTTAAAAGCTTAACTAAGCTTTGTTAATGCTTTATTACCTCTCCAAATTTACCTCAGCTTGAAATGGAAGGGAAACCAGATCTGGATGGGTTTCCAGGACCACACCAGCTTATATCTGTTTAGCTTGTTGATTAGCTCATAAGAGCATTGATAAGCCTTGTTTAAGCAAAGGCTTCTGTAAGTTTTCATTTTCCTTTTTTATAGCTTAATTCTGCATTGTAGCTTAATCCTGCTTAATAGTAGCTTATATCTATTTAGATTAGCTTATTGTAGCTTATTATAGTTGTTATATGCTTAATGTGTTCAATTGTTAGTGTATATCTTAAGTTTCATATACTTGTTCTTAAAACAGTTAAAATTCTAAAAATAGTAGCTTAATCTTGTTAGCTTATTGTTCTTGCTTATTTGCTCTTAGATATGTTAATTAGGTCTATTATTAGCCTATTATTATCTGGTATTACTTATTTGTGCCTTAAATATCATTTTCATAAGCTTAATATGGGATCTAAGAATTTAAAGGGGTGTTTGGCTTAATGCAGTTAGTACTGTCATTAGTCATTTGGTCCTTTGGATATATTTTAAATCTCATTATTAGGTTTATAAAGTCTGGATTTAAGGACATTTGTAGGTTTAATCTGTTTTAATCAAATTAGTTAGTAGTAGTTTGAATCTGCTTTAGTTAATTCAGCTGAATAGGTACTTATAGCTTAAATAAATTCTAGTTGTTTTCATAACCTTAATTGCTCAAGTCTTAGTGTTTGAATAAAGTTAAAACCAAGCTTTAGATTCTGCAACATTAGGTCTTGAATTTTGGTAAATTTTTGTGTCAATTGCATCAGTAATGAAAACAGCCATCTGTCCTTTTTCAAGCTTCATTTTTAGATAGTTAGAGTAGTTTTTAGCTTTTAAAATTTGGAGCACAAATAGATTTTAGGCCATTCTAGATAGATTAGGACTTATTTTAGCATAAAAAGCTTTTTAGAACATCTGTTTTTAGTCTGCAAGTTTGTTATTTGTCTTTTCATAAAAAGTTAAAAAAACCAAAAATATTTAAGTCAGTTTGCATCAGCTTTTTCCAATAGCCTTTTCTTAGCTTATTTGATTTTCAAACTGTGTTTCATTTGTTGATTTAAGTAGTTTTTTTAGATTATCTTTTTAGTGATATAGCTTATAAGTCCATAAGGATCCTTTAGCTTATTGAACAATAAGCTCAAAGTTGCCTTAAGGGACTGTTTGGTTAACAGTTTGTACCAAAAAGCTTATTTGAGTATTTTTAGCTTATTGGTTGATCTTTTTGCTTTATTTTTATTTCAACTAGCTTATTAGGTTAAGTGTTGATTGTTCATAGCTTATTAAGGGTCATACATTAGTTTATTTCATTTTTTTTCTTAAAAATCAAAAAGAAAACTCAGATCCTACTGAGCCAATCAGCTGTTTTCAAAGAGCTTTTTCATTATTCAGTTGAATTTCAAAATTATTTTTCAAAAGTAGTTTTAAAAATCTTATTGGCTAAGCTTTCTAAAAATATAAGTCTTAAATTCATAAGGTTCCATTTTCTTAGTTGAAAATAAGCTCAAAAAGTGCTTGACAGTATGTTTGGCATGCAGTTTTCTTATAAGTGCTTATTGGTTTCTCAGCTTATGGCTTATTTCTTTTGCTCAAATTTGGTTTGCACTTGCTTATTAGGGTAGACATAGGGTAGTTGTAGCTTCTTTAGCTTAAGTCTTAGCTTATTCTAGTTTTTGAGTGTCCTTAGTTTGGATAAAAAACCATATAGCTAGTTAAGTGCACTCTGTCTGTTTTTAAGCTACTTTCCAGCTTATTTACTAGTTTTCAGAAAAAGTTGCTTTTATAAATTTAGCTTATTTTCATCTGCTTTACAACTTAGTTTAAAAAGTTTTTGCAAAAAGTTAGGCCATGGGATTCGAACCCATGACCTAGCCCTTAGCACACACCCGTCACACAAACACACACACCATCCAACTGCGCCCTTGGGTCTTTTTCAAACAACTCTCCATATAAATTCCTTTTAAACACTTTTTGTTTTCCTTTTTATATTAATAAGCCGTAGCTTATATTTAGCTTTTTAGGGCTTTTCTTTTCACCTCATTTTTAGCTTTCATTTTTATAAAATCCAGCATCACTTTTTACACTTTTAGTAATTTTTCCATATTTTTAGAATTAAGTTTGCTATTTTTAATCATTTATTTTTGTTTAAAACTTTTAAAATTCATAAAAAATAGAAAAATAATCAAAAAAATAAAATTCTTTTTCTAAAAATTTTATTTTGTCATTTAGGATTTATATAAATTAGATTTGAAGTTGTAGGGCTTAAATTTGATGTAGTTGCTTAAATGTCGTGTTTCTTTAATTCCCGTTTACGTTTTAATGCTTACGTGTTTAATTTTCATTTCTTGTTTACTTGTTTTCGTGCATTTATCTACTTGTCATTTATATTTAGTAGGATTTAGAAGGAACCCAAATCAAAATCATTTTAAACCATTCAAAACGCGCGATCACGGACTTAACCGATTTTCAATTCACGCTTCGTCGAGGAAAAACGACCCGAGAGGTTTTTGAGACAACTTTGGTTAAAAGTTTGTTTCTTAAATCCGACGGAAAATACTTACTATAATATAATTGTCCTATCCTTATACTATATATATTTACGTATAGCGTATTCGGAGACGGATCAAATTTTTGGCGCCGCTGTCGGGGAAGTGTGTAACGAATTTCGCGTTTCGTTCGAAGATTAGCGTTTTGAAGAACCATCCTCGTGAAGTTATTTTCCGTTTGTGAATATTGTATTTTACACTTCTATTTTCTTTTATTTTAATATTAAAAATAACCATTTGTTAATCGTTGTTACGGCTCACCTTTAGAT
>BQNB010076172.1:0-31237 GCA_026074375.1 Tanacetum coccineum | reverse complement strand
ACACCGAGGGGGAGCATTTATAAATTCGTCTTTATTTTTACTTTGCATTCGTCATGAAGTTACTTAGCATTTTTCAAAATACGATTTGCAAGCCACACATCCACAACACTTTTTGCTTCGAAAAAAAGGAGAGAAGATATGTAAAATCAACCACTAAATACTTATTTATGTTAATAAATATTTTTCTTCTAGAAGAATGTAATAAATCTGATTTTTAAGTACTAAGAATATTTTGTTAAGATTTAGGGTTAATCACAAAAAGACAAAATATGTCCCAGCTGCAACCCACGGATCCAACAAAACCAAAGACGTATCCTGGTGATGGTGGATCTGTGAATCCTTGCGTCCAGTTGTTAGGACCAGATTTTGAATTTCAAATGTTGGCTATAAATACCAACCTCATGTCTTCATTTTAGACAACCCTTTCCAATATTTTTCTTTTTAGCTTTTCATTTTCATATATTATTTGATCATTATACTTGTTTCATAATCCATTACAAGTGATCAAATTATTTCACTCTTTAGTGAAGAACACTAACGAAGACATCAAGCTTCAAATGTTATTAGTTAGTTGTGTCATCACTTTTGTGATATTTATCTATCTTCAATCCCTTGTGTTGTGTATATCATATGTGTATGATATGTTAGTATTTTAGGCCTTAATATACATAGTATGTTAGATTGGTTCTATCTCGAAGTAGAACTCGGTATTTAGCTTAGTATTAGAAAAAGTGTAAGCGACGTGTAGGGTTTTCTCCGCCTAAAGGGAGCTTGTTGACATAGTGAAGAAAACTCTCAAGTTAGGTACCCGATGAGTGGAGTAGGGCGAAGAGGAACTTCGTAGCTGAACCACTATAATCATTGTGTTATCGGTTTGATCTTTCTTATCTTTACTCATTTATATTCCGCATTTACTTATTCATTTATTACGTCGCTAAGATATACATTTGTGTATATCTCTTGATTTCACATAAATAGACAATCTAAGTATTAATTTTTAAAATGGTAAAACTATTCAACCCCCCCCCCCCCCACCCCCTCTCTTCTAGTTTCCACACACTGTTACACTATTTATAATTTTTTTATCACGTAACATTTGGTTATCAACCAACGTGTTGCAAGAATATTTCAGTTAAATATAATTGGGAGAATTTCATGTATATTCTTGAAAAAATGTTTAATTACATCAATATCTTTGTAAAATTTGATATTACATTAATATCCTTTTAAAAGTATAAAATACTCATATATATCCAAATATACAATTTAATCATTATTAAATAGCTTTTAAACATAATAATATATTTTAAATATTAACTAATATGGATATTACTCTTTTGCTCTTATTGTCCTAATTGAACATTCATCTTAATTCCAGGTGGATCCGTAGCTTCAATTCATTGAAATGAATCATCTATACACTCTCTTTTTTAATAAATCGCTTAATCAAGTGAAGAATACAATAAAATTTTATTGACAAACTCATAAATTAAATAAAAGCCAAATATTGAAATGTTTGATATGGAGAAGGCACGTCCTTTAGCTCAAATAAAGAACCAAATCAAAGCCTGAGCACAGACGACAAAAAGCATTCAAGAACAAAACATTTTCAATTATAAAAAAACAAACAAATCGATTTTAGAATGTATGTTGTGATATGGGTTTATGCTTTTGAGTTTTTCCCCAAATGCTTTTTTACTTTACCTACCAAACACCTTATCATAATAGGAATATCGACGTCGACTAAATTGAAATGCTTTAAAAAGGTTAAATCTGCTAGGGATGGCTGTGATTAGTCCCAAACAAAAACAAGTGTTGTAGGTTAAGAAGAAAAAGTCAATGCGAAGATGAAGAAGGGGCAAATGAAGTTTTTTTTATCTTCTCAAGTTTTTTTAGATGGAAAGGTAAAGGAATAGAAAGAAAAATTACAAAATATTGGTGTTTTTGAGTTTTTTTAGAGATGGAAAGATAGGGGACAGAAAGGGGAGAGAGAAGGAAGTTATGGTCTTTTTTATGTATATTTGTTCCTTCCAAAATATTGAGGGGATTAAGAAGGAAAGTGCTTTACTAACATCATTGGCTTGTGTTAAATTACAATTATACCCTCATGTGTTAGTTGCGTTTTTTTCATTATATATCTAACCGTAACGATCTTATAATCTGACCAATCGCAGTCAATTATACAAACGCTAATCTGATGACACACAACAACGTGATATCAGATATGCAAAGAGCACATCATGTTTTGAATAGTAGTGATAGAGTATCATTCGTTTATCCGATTTAGACTCATTTATGAGTGACTCCACTCATAAATTATGCATTTAAATAAAGGTTGTTGTGTGAAATGCATGTGTATTTTTCACTCTAGAAATTGGAACGTCATGGTTAATATCAAATGAGAAATGCTAGACTCACATAATTTTTACAAAGATATATCCACACCTACACGTGTCACTTGATTATGGAAAGTGAAAAGTAAAAAAGAAAAAATTTCATGTAATTTAATTGGTACACCACACATGTCACATGTAAGTGTGAATTTTTGTTTGTAAAAATTATGTGAGCCTAGCATTGCTCATATCAAATTACTTGAATTGATTACAATGAATTGCAGACAACCATATTAATAGTTAAAATTAATCAATATAAATAGTTTTAAAGGTATATTGGTAATTTTGCTAGCTTCCATTTCCTTTCCTTTTTGTTTGAAATAAAAACTTAAGAACTCAAATTGCTATAATCACTTTATTCATAATGTCATCTCTTACTTTCTCCTTCTCATCTCATCCTCTTCCATTCTTTAAAATTTAGACTCGAGAACTGAGAGGGTGGGTAAAATCCTTATTAATTGATGTTTATAATAATTTATAATATATAAAAATCATAAAATAATGATTAAATTATATATTTGGACAATTATGTGTAGTTTGTATTTTTGACAGGATATTGATGTAATTTTAATTTTTACAAGAATATTCATATAATTAAAAGTTTTTTCAAAGATATACATGAAATTCTCCCAATATAATATCACGTGTTTTAACAAATATGAGAAATTTATTTTTGAATAAACATATAAGGTATGATGTACATACGAATATTTAAAGTTATTCAAGCGGCTTATTAAAACACGTGTTTGAGTTTAAAAAAAAGAATTTAGTGTCCAGTTTTTTTTTTGTCAGTTATTTCTTATAAATAATAATAATAAATAAAATATTATTTAAGAAATATGTTTACAAAGGCTGTATAACGGTCGTTACAACATTAGCGACGTTACAACGATTATATTTCTTTTCTATAAATTGGCAAGTCATTTATACATTTTTTTCAAATCTCAACATCTTTTAATCATAGAAAATTATACATCACCAAAGCATTTTTTAAAGATTTTCAAAGATGATTCACCTGATTCTCATTGTCGTCACCATTGTGCTTATCTTACTTTTTTATTATGCTTTTTGAACTCTCACCTAATGAATTTGAATTTTCCTTAGTTATGTATCTATTTGTGGCTCTCTCACTTTATTGTATTTCATTACTTATTGATATATATGGATTTTAATACTAATTTGTGTTACCAACAAAATGTCGAACATTAAAAAAATCAAATTTCCAGCTCTTGAGATAACTGGAGTAAATTATATACAATGGACTGCAAATGTTAAAAGGCATCTCAAATCAATGGGTGTTTTAGCAACATTACAAGAGGGAAACAAATGCTCAAATAAAACCAAAGAAAAAGTTGATGTTTTTCTCCATCAACACATGTACGAAATGCTAGAGTTCGAATATTCAAATTGTGATGATCCAAACATTTTATGGTAAGATTTGCAAAACACACTTAATCATCAAAGGGGAGTTTTATTCCTTTTTGTTAAAGATGAATGAAAGAATTTAAGGTTCCAAGACTTTAAAAATGTTAATGAGTACACCTCTGCTTTATTCAGAATATGCTCAATACTCAGATTTTGTAGGTAAACGGTTACTAAAGCAGGAGAAAACTTTATTCCGCATTCCATGCTTCAAACATAAACTTGCAACAACAATATCGATTGCAAAAATTTAAAAGATACTCTGATCTAAATGCACTTCTTCTTGTAGCAGAGAAAAACAATGAATTGTTAATGAAAAATCATCAAACTCGTTCGCACTTCCAGAAGTAAATGTTGTTAACAATAATGATAACAAAAACTCTGGAACAAAAGATGAAGAAGTAACCCTCGTGGACGTGGTCATGGTCATGGCCATTATGGTCACAACCGTTTCCCCACCGAAACTATACTTATCACTGATGCGGTAGTCGTAGGACTTCAACAAGAAGTTTTACAACTCCTTAGGCAGAGTACCTAACCGTTGTAGTAGTAGTATAGGCAAGACTCGGGGGTTGTTATCGTTCTCTAAGGGAATAGGTTGGGAAGGCTTGATCAGGGTCTAACAGAATTCTAGGGGTTAAGAGAAGATTATTTTTGTGTTTTTTTATATTATAAGAAAGCAGGTAAATCTATGGTTTGAGAGGTTGGTTTGTTTAACTATTAATTAAACTAATATCTAATCTACTAGTGATACCTTTATGATAATTAAATGTATTTACTTAATCATGCATTACTTATCAGATTGCTTCTTCTAATCATGTTGCCTTGTCACACTTGTAATGATCTGTGTAAGTATTTCCTAGGTCATGAACAGATTACACAAACCCGCCGTCTATTTAATATTCCGTTAAGGCAACGCACAAGTAAGGTAGTATAAAGACTATTACAAGGCCCCTAAGAGTATATTAAATGCGTGTGAAATATCCTAAGAGGGATCAACCATATAAGGGGGTAAGGTAGTATGAAGACTGTTACCCGATGGTATCCTTTCTACGCACTCGCGTTTCCCTAGACGTGTCTACAGCGATACAGACAAAAGCTGGTTTTCTAAAGCCTAAGGCACACATTCATCAACAAGAAGCAACAGTAATAGGATCTACAATCCGAATTTTATGCAATCATAAGCAAATACCAAGGAGGGTTTAGCCTAGCATGTTAAGGATAAAGCAAGAACATATATTAATCACACAATACATAGACATATTGAATGATTAATGAATAACACTCTTACTTGATTAAAACATGGATAAAAGGTAGTTTTAATAGGGTTTTGAGGCCCTAAAAACGACCTTTAAATCTGCTACAAAGACTAGGGTTCGTCTCCCAAAAGTTATATAAAGTTACACACTTAAAACTCTAAAATCGGTTTTGTATATATAGAGATATCGCTGCAATGGCGTCGCGTTGAAGTCCTGACGCCGTCGCTACATGGATGATTCTAGATCCTCTTTAAGTCGGCCACGTCCTGACGTCGTCTCTATATCTCTGACGTCGTCACTAGATAGATCACAAAGGCGTCGCTTTATGCCTGTGACGCCGTCTCCACGCTTTGTGAACAATACTTCTTCATGGATTTGGTGTAGGTCCGTAATCTTGTCCGTTTCTTCTCCAAATAATCCCAAGTCACATGTATTTTCTTCAAATGTCATCCAAGTGCTAAAAACCTGAAAACAAACAATTAAGCACATAATCTAGGCGTATTTGCATTATTTAAAGGGTTAAATGACCCCGAAATAGTGTATAAAATGACAACTCATCAAATACCCCCACACTTGGAATTTGCTTGTCCTCAAGCAAATGGGCTTTTCTACCTAGACAATAGCAATATTAGGGTCATTTAACCTACTCTTTAAAATTATTTTATCACACAACCTTCTAGACCTCGTAATTAAAAGCACGAAAAGTATATACTAACACCTCACATAAGTGTTTGGAATTCTCTCTTTCACTCGGGTGTATAATAAATTATAACAACTATAAGGAAACGGAAAATAAACACTAATTACCTGTCATAGCATATAAATTACCATAGGCTTGGTAAATGATTAAACCTCCACTGCTAGGCGCAAGCATTATTCATTACTATCTAAGAGGTCTTTTAAAGGGTTGTAGGGTGTAGGTGTAAGATAACATTAATGGAAACGGAAACGGAAACGAATGGGATATATTTTGGTGGCTTTGGGTGAATTTTGAGTGGAAGGGTTAGCTAATTATTTATACGAATACACGCTGGTTTGGTTGCTAAGCCAAGACTCAGACGAAGATATACAAAATCTACACAACTCTACATCAATATCTTTCTTTTTCTTTTCTTGACTCTATGATAAACATAAGCAAATGGCAGGCCGTACATTTTTTTACTTTTTTTATATATACATTTTTTTCGATTCTTTTTTCCCTTTTTTCATTTTTTTCGTACACTTTTGTCATGCCATTGCTTAAACATATAATACATCATGAGGGTTTATAGATACACCGTTACACTTGAACTTTTACATACTCAATTATTTATAATCTAACTAATGACCTGATTTGAGGTGGATCAAAATAACATGGAGATCATTTGACAAACATATGGGGGTATTGACTTATTTTTTCTTCCTCATTCTTCCGCGAAATAAATACAACCATGAATTCCAATCGTCCCAAAACTGTATTTACAAGGATAAGGACTTAGCAACCGTGTACTCAATAATTAAATTGGGTTAAACCAATAATGTACTAAAAGCGAGTACATACAAGGTAGGCTAAGGCGATTTGGGTGTAACGATTGGTTTAAGGGTTAACAATGCTCTTCATTAATAGTTCGGCTTAACCAGAAAATTACAAGAACTGTAAAAAAAGATAGGCTCGGAGGGTTGTACTAGGGGTATCTTGCACTAAAAATGAGTGCATGACAAGGGTGTGGGATAGTTATATGATCGGTGTGACCATCATAACAATTACAGGTTTAAAACATGGGTTAATCCTAGTGCCTCTTATCATTTAGCAAATCCTAATACTCATTATGCTGTCTCGGAATACATTACAAAAACAAGTTCTAGAATTTAATATACTACTAGTATACTCATATAATTTAATTCCAATATCAAAGCTCCAGAAAAGGCGACAAAGACCATACGTACACATCCGTAACGACGGAATAGACACATATGACTGCATTCAAACCTTAACTCGAGAAAGCTAAAGGTATAAACTATCTTGGGTATCAATAATGGATACCCGAATTCCTATATATCTAAAGGCAAACCTCATATTTTTTGGGTGGAATTCTGAGGGTTTTTGTGTTAGTCATGTAAATTCATATCCATGAGACGCTATTAATACTCGGTTTTCGTCGGTATATGTCATAAAAAATTACCTTTTATGCTATGTTTTGATATATTACCCATCATCTTAAGAAACAAAGCAAATAGCAAATGAAATAATAGTTTCTAAGGCTTATTTCCCACTTACACTTAAGTTGAACATTGTCCCCAATGTTATATGGAAGTACCCATAAAACAAATAAAGGGAAAAGAAAACAAGTAAAAGAAACTAGTCCTCCCCTGGTTTGCTCAATAATGGAGAAGAAACATGCGATAACTGGTTAAATCGTCCTCCAAGAGTCGTCTAATGAAAACATCCTATGATCTTCCAAGCTTCTTCTTGTCAAATATAACATGTAATCAAAGACAAAGACAACTACACCAAGCGTAAAATCCATGGGATAGATATAAATACAATAAGAATTTAGGGTTTCGACTCTATGAAAGCAGTAAAGATAGGATGAGAGTAATGATATAATTATAGGTTTATGCAGGTTTACAAAAGAATTATAAATCTTAAATATTGCACATTTTATTTTTCAGAAATAATTGAAAAAAATTCGAATTTTCACATAGCTGGGGACGCGACGCCGTTCGGTGTTAATCCTGACGCCGTCGCTAGCGTCTGTGAAAAATCCTTCTTTGTTTTTAATGAGAAATTTCCTGCACGTAATTTTATTAGTCAAATCTGAAGAAAGTACTGCATAAAAACATGGAATTAATCGTTACAATCATATGACTCAAAACTGACGCGAATTAATCTAAACAATTTATTTTAAATGTTTGAATTGGTTCTAAAAACCGGATATTTCCCCTACACTTATTTTGTTGCAAAATAGCTTTGATTGCAAATAAGACGAAGTTACAAACAAACAAAGCATGATTACAAAATAATTCAAACATAATAAAACAAACAGAAAAGAATTAAAACACAAGACACTCCTAATTGCGAGAAAAGTAAATATTGGGTTGCCTCCCAAAAAACACTTTTCTTTATTTACGATTCTTGTAGCTAGACTCGAAGTCACACGTCCTTATATGACTTCTCCTTCATCATCCATTTCATCTTTTATCTTAACAAGAGTAGGGCGTTCTTTTTTGAAGTTTTTGTTCCTCCATCGGTCAAACTCCATCTCCCTTTCCTGGTGAAGTTTTATCTTTTCCTCCCATTCCAAGACTAGCCTATTCACAGTCATAGTGGGGGCTATAGGCTCTATATCATTCTTAATTCCTTTCTCACCCTTACAAATGGATTCAGGTATCCTATGGAAGCTAACCTTACTCTTTCCAGATCTTAGAGTTATGGTGCCCTTGTCGAACTTAATTACTGCTTTAGCCGTTGTTAAGAATGGTGTTCCTATGATGAAAGGCCTCTTTTTGTCTTCTTTAATGTCTAAAATTACGAAGTCTACAAGGTACACATGCTCAGCAACTTCAACTAATACGTCCTCTACTATTCCTAAAGGGTAGATACACGAGTGGCTAGCTAGGGAGAGTCTAATGTCTGTCTTAGCAGGACTTTCGTCGGTTAGTTTCATGTAGGTAGAAAAGGGCATGACGTTCACGTCGGATCCTTGATTTACTAGGGCGTTTATGCCTTTCAGGCCTCCTATGTTACAAGGTATTTCAAAATTTCCTCTAGTGTCCTCCTTTCGTGTTATCTTTTCTTAAGGATTGCTTTATACACCGGCCCCCTAGGTGATAAATTATAGGTCTTTCCTTTTACTTTCCCAACTCGAACTCCTAACAGGGAGTCATTGAACCTATGATTATCAACAAGTCCCTCGATTAATTTTTCATTGATCTTATGTTTCGGGTAATATCTTAGAGGTTGAGAGCTGGGTACTTCTGCTGCTTCTTCTTTTTTAGTTCTTCTGATTGGTTCGTTTTTGGTTCCATCTTCAGCTTTATTCTCCTTCTCGGCTTCCTTTACTGGTATCTCCGTATTTGTCTCGTTGATATTGCCATCGGCTGCTATATCATCCTTGTCATTCCTTTCTTCTTCCCTCCTGGAGAGAGAGATAGAATTTATGTTTTTAATGATGGGGGATTTAGCATCTTCTCTTATCAACACATTTTCTTGAGCCCTGCTAGTTGTGAGTTCCTTAAGAAGCCCGAACATTTCTGTCATCCTATCGTTGATCTCCTCTCGCTGCTTGAAAATGGCATTTTCAAATCTTTCCATTCTTTCGGTGTGTGCTGCCATGTAGTCTCGTACTCGAGCCTCGAAAGTGGTTCCTAATGCTTGGGGTTGAGGGTTTGGACTGGCACGTTTACGAAAAGTGAAGGGGTTCTGCTTTGGTGGTTCATTTTGGTTTTGCGGATGAGGGTTTGAATAGAATGCTTCGGCATAAGCTTGAGGGATGTTTGTTGAGCTCGGTCTGGGTGTCGATCGTGATCCTTTTAGTAAGAAGTTAATCTGGTCTTCGAGCTCAAGAAGTCTTCGGTCAGGTGTTTTTGAGGTGCTTTGAGGTGTAGAAATAGCCTTGACCGGTTTGACGAATTCTTTTGTGTCGTTCTAGCCCTCATGGTCATAGAGGGTGAGGTTCTCAATGATTTCCCAAGATTCTTTGGGGTTCTTATTGTGGATTTTTCCGCTGGCGCAACGGTCAATCTCGCACTTAAGATGAAACGAGACATGATAAAAAAAATATGCATTTGAAGCCAATGATCGATGCCATAATGAGGGACTTTTTGGAGTAAGTCCTTGAAACGAGTCCATGCTTCAGATTAAGATCCTCCTATGTGGTGATGGATCCTGCTGGAAGACGTTCAAGCCAATTGCTAGCTTGATCGCGAAGGGAAAATTGAAATAAACGTAGGGTCAAAGTAGGAGGATGAGCGGCTTCTCCCAATCTTTTAAGCAAATTTACATCAACCTGCCATTCCTAAAAGCCATGATTCACATGCCAAAGGGAGCAAAGGTTTTGAAAGATCTCCTTTCACATAAGGAGAAACTTGAAAAAGTGGCCTCCTCAGTCAAACTTAGTGAGGAGTGTTCTGCTATTATCCAAAGGAGTCTGCCCTAAAAAGAAGGGGATCCAGGAAGCTTCACACTGCCATGTCTTATCAGACCCCTAGCAGTTAAGAATGCCCTTGATGATTTAGAAGAAAACATAAATCTCATGCCACACTCTATTTTTCGACGATTAAGAATTTCTAAACTTAAACCTACCGAAATGAGTATTCAACTAGCCGATCGATATATCAAATACCCTATCGGGGTCTGTGAGAATCTATTGGTGAAAATAAGCAAATTCATCTTCCCAATTGACTTCGTAGTTCTGAAAATGGACGAAGACGAGCTAGTCCCGATCATTTTGAGGCGGCCCTTCCTCGTCACGGTAAGAACTGTAATTGACATTCATGAGGGAAAATTGAGTTTGAGGGTCGAAAGTGAAACTGTCACCTTCAACATTGGGAAATCCATGAAATCCAAACACTCCCGTAATGATTACCTATACTGCGCCGATCACACCGCTAAGCTAGTCCAGGAACAATGGGTCGACATAGTAAACCATGATGGAAAATGGACTGAAGATGAAGAAGAGGAAGATTCTAACGAGGTGCTTGCATTTTCCTTCTACCCGAGGACAGAGTTGGTGGAACCACTCGAATGGAAAGCCCCGGAGAATCGATTAAAACCGTCAAGCGTGGAACCACCCAAACTTGAATTTAAGGAATTACCTGAACACCTTGAGTACGCTTTCCTCCAGGAAGACAACCAACTCCCAGTGGTCATCTCATCCGCATTATCCACCGTCGAAAAAGCCAGGCTCCTCGAGGTTCTACGGAATCATAAAGGGGCGATCGCCTGGAGTATTGCGGACATTAAAGGTATCGACTCATCCTACTGTACTCACAAAATTCTCATGAAAGACGAGTTCAAACCAAGTGTCCAACCTCAAAGACGAGTAAACCCCAACATCAATGAGTTAGTAAAAAAGGAAGTCATAAAGCTCCTTGACGTAGGATTAATCTACCCCATCTCTAACAGTCCTTGGGTGAGTCCTGTCTAGGTTGTCCCAAAGAATGGAGGAATGACCGTAGTAAAGAATGAGAAGGATGAGCTCATCCCGCAACGGGCGGTCACCGAATGGCGCGTATGTATCGACTATCGTAAATTGAATAACGCAACCCGGAATGATCACTTCCCACTTCCGTTTATTAATCAGATGCTCGAATGCCTAGCTGGGCATGAATACTACTACTTTCTAGACGAGTTTTCAGGATACTTTTAAATCCCTATCGCACTTGAAGATCTGGAGAAAACCACATTCACCTGCCCCTATGGGACTTTCACATACAAAAGAATGCCCTTCGGATTATGCAATGCCCCAGAAACCTTTCAGCGTTGCATGACAGCAATATTCCATGAGCTTATCGAGGACAGCATGGAAGTATTTATGGATGATTTCTCCGTCTTTGGTAGTTCTTTCGACCATTGCTTAAAAAACCTTTAAAAAATGCTAAAAAGGTGTGAGGAAACCAACTTTAGGCTAAACTGGATAAAGTGCCTTTTCATGGTAAAGGAAGGAACCGTCCTCGGACATACGGTCTCAGGTTCTAGGATTAAGGTTGATAAAGCTAAAATCGAGGCAATCTCCAAACTGCCATATCCCACGAATGTGAAAGCTATTCGACGCTTTCTAAGACATGTTGGTTTCTATAGAAGATTCATAAAAGATTTTTCACAAATCACACGCCCAATGACTAGCTCTTGGTTAAAGATGCCCTGTTTAACTTCTCCGAAGAATGCATCCAAGCATTCGACAAGTTAAAACGTGAACTGACGCAGGCACCAATCATGATCAAGCCAGATTGGTCATTGACATTTGAAATCATGTGCGACGCAAGTGATTATGTTGTCGGGGGAGTGCTAGGGCAAAGGATCGACAAACATTTCAAGCCCATACACTACGTCAATAAAATAATGAACGAAGCACAAAAAAAACTACACAACTACCGAAAAGGATCTTTTGGTTGTCGTCTTTGCATTCGATAAATTCCGTCAATACTTGGTCTTATCCAAGACCATCATTCTCACGGATCACTCTGCCCTGCTGTATCTCTTCACAAAACAAGATGCAAAACCACGGTTAATTCGATGGATCCTGCTGCTCTAAGAATTCGATATCAAGATCCGTGATAAGAAAGGTGCTGAAAATCTAGCAGCTGATCATCTCTCCCAACTTGAAAATCCAGACCTTGGAAAGCTAACCAATGCTGAAATAAGGGACTTATTTCCTGAAGAACGGTTAATGGAAATTTCTAACAAGAACAACGAACCATGGTATGCCGACTATGCTAACTATTTAACTAGCCGAGTACTACCCTTCTGATCCACCCGTTAAGAAAAGCAAAAATTCTTCAGTGATTTGAAGCATTACTTTTGGGATGAGCCCTTCCTATTCAAACAGTGTGCTGACCAAAACATACGAAGGTGCGTGGCGGGAGATGAGGCGGAACAAATTCTTCGACAATGTCACATCGGATCATCTGGAGGACATCATGGCATCGCCACCACCGCAAGAAAAGTATTTGAGGTCGGGTTTTACTAGCCACATATCTTTCGAGATGCACGTAAGTTGGTACAAGTTTACGATGCATGTCAACGAGCAGGAAACATCTCATCAAGGGATGAAACACCTCAGAAATACATCCAAGTCTGTGAAATATTCGATGTTTGGGGGATTGACTTTATGGGATCTTTCCCCTCATGAAACAGAAACAGATGCATCCTGGTAGCTATTGACTACGTATCAAAGTGGGTAGAGGCTCAGGCCTTCCCCACCAATGATGCTCAAAACGTAGTAAACTTCCTAAAGAGACTATTCGCACGATTTAGAATACCAAAGTCCCTTATTAGCGATAGGGGTACTCATTTCTGTAACTACCAAATGGAGAAAGCAATGAAACGGTATGGAGTGGTTCACCGATTATCAACCGCGTATCACCCTCAGACGAATGGGCTGGTCAAAAACACGAATCGAGCAATAAAACGTATCCTTAAGAAAACCATCGAGAACAGCAGGAAGGATTGGTCCTACAAATTAGATGATGCATTATGGGCATTCAGGACAGCGTTTAAAACCCCATTAGGAATAACCCTATTTAGAATAATCTACGACAAGGCTTGCCATATCCCTCTCAAATTAGAGCACAAGGCCTACTGGGCCATTAAGAACTGCAACCTAGACCTCACGAAAGCTGGGGAAAACTGTTTCTTACAAATCAATGAGATGGACGAACTAAGGCTTAATGCATATGAAACATCCATCTCCTATAAGGAAAGAACAAAGAGATGGCACGATAAATGGATAAAAACACCGACTAATTATGAAAAGGGCGATAAGGTACTCCTCTTCAATTCACGCTTAAGGCTGTTCCCAGGAAAACTGAATTCGAGGTGGTATAGACCATTTTCGGTGTGCAAGGACATGACAAATGGCGCAATTGAGTTGTACGATGAAGATGGGAACGGATTCATCGTAAATAAAAAACGGGTAAAACCACATCAAGGAATTGTATCGGACACCAACATAGATGACGATATAACTCTAGATGATGAAGGAGAAGTCACGTAAGGACGTGTGACTTCGAGTCTAGCTACAAGACTAGTAAAAAAAGAAAATCGCTTTTTGGGAGGCAACCTAATATTTACTTTTCCTGCATATTAGGAATGTCTTGTGTTTTAATTCTATATTATTTGTTCTATCATGTTTGAATTATTTTGTAATCATGCTTTGTTTGTTTGTAACTTCGTCTTATTTGCAATCAAAGGGGTATTTTGCAACAAAATAAGTGTAGGGGAAATATCTGGTTTTTAGAACCAAATTCAAACATTTAAAATGAATTGTTTAGATTAATCCGCGTCAGTTTGAGTCATATGATTGAATTATTAATTCTCAGGTTGTTATGCATCATTTTGTACAGGAAAATAACTTATAAGAATGAGTATAGGAAATTTTTCATCAAAAAAAAACAAAATTGAGTTTTTCACAGAGTGTAGAGACGGCGTCACGATTTACACGCGACCCGACACCCAAGTAAGCGACCCTTGTGACGTGTCGGATATTCCCTTACGGCATCAAATGCCCAGTACAAGAAAACTTAAAATTTTTAAATATTTTTTAAATATAACTTTGTACAAAACCACTTAAAAAGTTTCAAATTCTTTATATACCTGCAAAACCCTGAGTCTAACATTTTCGTCTCATCCTATCTTTACTGTTTTTAATAGAGTCGAAACCCTAAACTCTTAATTGGTGTGAATATATATATATAGATATATATATATAAATATATATATATATATATATATATATAAATATTCCCATGGAATTTACCTTGGGTAGATGTCTTTGTCCTTTGATTACAGGTTAGTATTTGAAGAGAAGAAAGTTTGGAAGACTTGGATGGTTTCAATAGAACGATTCTTGGAGGATGATTTTACATTATCGCAGTTTCTTTCTCCATTATTGAGCAGACCACGGAGTATATTTCTTTTTCTTTGTTTTCTTTTCCCTTTTTTGTTTTTATGGGTACTTCTATTAAACATTAGGGACAATGTTCAACTTAAGTGTAGAGGGGAAAATCCTTAGAAACTATTCCTTCAATTGTCATTTGCTTTGTCCTTAAAATAATGTGTAATATATCAAAACATAGCATACAAAAGGGTAATTCGACCCAAATTTAATTTTTTTTATAACACATACCGATGAAAACCGAGTATTAATAGCATCTCATGGATAGGAATTATATTAAAAAAAAAAATAGACAGAGCACAAAACCCTCAGAATTCCCACCCCCAAAAATGTGAGTTCGCCTTTTAATCTTCAGGAATTTTCGGGTATCTGATAGGATCGTTTAAAGCTCAGATTGTTTAGATCTTTATATCTAGGATAATAATAACAATGAACATAAAGAATATGCATAGCGAAAATAACATAAGAACATTGATATCATAACAAGTTTTTCATCATTATCTTCACTATAACAATTACTCCAAGCCCCAATTCTACATGATCAATTGTAGAACGGTTACCTAATCTAACAGGATCAATGAAACACGGTTACCTAATCTAACAGGATCAATGAAACATTGACCTTGGGGCTAAACACTAGGCATTTACAATGAGACTCACGCCTAGCACACACATACACTTTCCTAGTGTTTACATCTTGACACACCTAAACCTAATACCTGATATCTCTTTATATACTAGAGATATTATAGGTTTACAAAGGATAAACATTAGACAACTAAATCTTTTAAACATCAAGTTTTATCTTTTGTTATCTGTTATCTTCTTAAGGAGATCTTCTAGAATCCTCCATCATATGCATAATTCTTTTTTTCGTTTTAGTCCTTTTGTTTCATTACTTGTTTCTTTTGTATCATCAAATCATATAATTCCCAACAATTTTCCCTATTTGATGATGACAAAACAAACCAGTTCTTGTACAACTTCATCATAAAGCCATTAATCAAGCTCCCCTGAAAGTTGAGATCAATGATCTCCCTGAATGAAACTAAACTTCCCTTAATTCAATTTCCTTTGTAACCTTGCCATGCCCACCATACATAATAAGTGAAAATCCTATCTTTGTAATCTTCTCCCCTTTTTGTCATAATCCAATAGGGTTCTTGTGAAGATATGCAACTTGAATCTTTACAACTACAAACCATATATCACACTACTAATCCAGCCTTCTAATATCTCAAATTACCCACCATGACACATAATAAGAATAATGAATTTAAGACAGTAGAAACTTAAACTAGCAGTAGTAATAAACAACTAGCAGTAGTACTGAAACCTTTCACCTCAAGTGGTGCATGAACATAACCTGATGGTTAAACACTTTGTCAATAAGCTTCCCCTGAAACTCATATGTTAACCATCTCTTGAATCTTTAATTCTGTAGGCTCTATGTAATTGATAACACATCAAGAAAACCTAAGTAATTACGAACTTGATGCTAAAAGTAGAATAACCCAAACTTGTGTCCTTATAACTTGTACTATCACGTACTTTGAACTCATACCAAGACTAAAGTATAATAGATCGCAATCTCTTGACAACATCCTCATCTTCAATGAGACACTGAGCACTACAATGTAACTCCTAAGTGATAGCAAATGTAAGCATTGAGCACCATAAGAGAAATAACACATTGCTAGATTTTGCATGTCTTCATCAACACCGTATAAGCATAGAACAAGTTATCTTTAAAAGACGATCACTAACACTGTCTATAAGATAGATAAGAAACTACGGTACCCAAGTAATTCCACTTCATCTTCAAATAAATGATAAATAATCATCTTCGTAATCAATTATAGCTAATAAACTCAAAAACGAGACTTTTAAACGTTTAAGAACATTTAAACCATCCAAGAACCAATCTATAACCAAACTGTGTGTGTTTTGTCCAAAATCCTCATTAACTAACCGAGAACAAAAACCATGTATCCTATGTTATCGGACCAAACAAACAGTAGAAACTCTCAATAGCAGTACTAATTCTGTCCGAGAATAAGCAAGATCATCACCAACTTGTCTACTGAAATCACTTGTATCAACTCTGATGTATACACTGACTAAATAAAATCAACAGTAAACTATAAAAGCTAGATATCTACGGCGTCTTTCTTTGTCCAAAAACATTATACCAAATAATCTGTTATGACGCAAACATCTAGTAAACCTCATCGTGTGTCATTCCATTTGAAACCTCAATGAATCCTTAATGTGCTTAACAACCAAGTATTCTATTCACCTTAGCAGCAGAAACGAATGAACAACACTAACTATTATAACAAGCAGCAGTAATAAGAACCAGCAGTACAAAGTTTCAACAAGCAGTATTAACTATTATTGCCAACAGTAGTAACGAACAGTATAAACTTTTTGATTGGCAGTACTAATAATCAACTAGCAGTAGAAACAACTTCTAACAATACTATCTGACACAACGAACAATGTTAACAATTACAAAGCAGTACTAACCAGCTGTTCAAACCATACATCATAAGTTTACCTGCAGCACTTAGATCTTCGTATGGCAGTCGTAAATGAAATAATGATAGTAGTAATAACATACAAGTAGCATATAACTTCCTTTTAATGACGCACAAAACAATGACAATAATAAATTTTTCCATTACCAACAGAACACATGCATCAAAAATCTGATCGCCATTCTCTTTAAAAGCTTATATACCAGATTAAGCCGTGTACAATGACTCCGTCAAAACAAAGTAAGTAACCATATCAACTTAGCCAAAGTCAACTTAGATGTATCAAAACTAATTGTGAATTAGGGTTTGCACTTGTACACTGATATCCTAACCTAGTAATTTATGCAAACAAACCCTATCAAATCAAAGTTCCATGCCAAATCTCCTTGCTGCTTGTTTCGAATATTAGGGGTTTCCAGAAGAAAAAAACTAATATTATAACCGACAATCAAGTAATTCCAAGCAGCAAATAACATGTTATCTTGATCTCCAAGCTGCTAATAACCTATAATCGAGAACATGAAAACCATACATCGTGTTTTATTAAATAGGTTGGAAGAAACCCATATGATCGAATTGGCTCAAAAACCAAAATAGAATTTTGACTTTATCTTTTCTTTCAGAAAATCGACACAAAAACACTGTGGATAACTAGATCAAAGAAGCCCCGTGCTCGGAGTACCGACATAATAGGATCGTTAAAAAGCTCAAGATTGTTTAGATCTTTATAATCTAGATAATAAATAACAATGAACAAACCAAAATAAAAAAAAAAATTTATGCATAGCGAAAATACATAGAACATTGAAATCATATAAACAATTTTTCATAATATCTACACTATAACAAAAATTACTCCCAAGCCCCAATTCTACAGATCAATTGTAGAACGGTTACTAATCTAACAGAGCAATGACAACATTGACCTTGGGGCTAACACTAGGCATCACAATGAACTACACCCTAGCACACACACACACTTTCCTGGTGTTTACATCTTGACACACCTAACCTAATACCTGATATCTCTTTATATACTAGAGATATTCCAGGTTTACAAAGGATAAACATTAGACAACTAAATCTTTTAAACATTAAGCTTTATCTTTTGTTATCTTTTATCTTCTTAAAGAGATCTTCTAGAATCCTCCATCATATGCAAAATTCTTCTTTTCGTTTTAGTCCTTTTGTTTCATTACTTGTTTCTTTTGTATCATCAAATCATATAATTCCCAACATATCCATTATTGATACCCATGATAGTTTATACCTTTAGCTTTCTCGAGTTAAGTAGTGGGCAGTCATATGTGTCTATTCTGTCATTACGGATGTGTACGTGTGGTCTTTGTCGCCTTTTCTGTAGCATTCATATCGGTATTAAATTATATGAGTATACCGGTAGTATATTAAATTCTAGAACTTGTTATTGTGATGCATCTTGAGACCGCATAGTGAGTATTATGATTTGCTAGATAAGAGGCACTAGGATTAACCCATGTTTTAAACCTGTAATTGTTATGATGGTCATATCGATCATATAACTATCACACACCCTTGTCATGCACTCATTTTTCATGCAGGATACCCTTAGTATAACCCTCCGAGCCTATCCATTTTCATGGTTCTCGTAGTTTTTTGGTTAAGCCAAACTATTAATGAAGAGCATTGTCACCCTTAAACCAATCGTTACATCCAAATCGCCTTAGCCCACCTTGTATGTACTATCCTTTAGTACATTATTGTTTTAACCCAAGTTAATTATTTGAGTACACGGTTGCTAAGTCCTTATCCTTGTAAATACAGTTTTAGGACGATTGGGATTCATGGTAGTATTTATTTCGCAGAAGAATGAGGAAGAAAAGTTAATTCAATACCCCTATATGTTTGTTAGATGATCTCCATGTTATTTTGATCCACCTGAAATCAGGTCATGTTAAGTATAAAAGAATAGTTGATACGGTGGTCTTGGTGAATCAAACCATATGGTAGTCATGTTTAGAGAGAGAGTAGAGGGAGAAACAAATGTGTGTGTAATAATATGAAAAGTGAAAGTGTTACAAGAGTCCTCACCCACCCATTGGAACTATAGAGGGTATTTTTATACCACCATCTATACGAAAGTTTACTAAAATGCCTATTCCAGTCCCTACGTATGGTGGTATGAAAAACTATGGTAATTTCGTCATGTCGTAACATAAAATGAAATCTAACAAACTTCCACCCATAAGGACGATAAAGACCGGAATTATACTTTTATTATAATTTTCCTAACAAGTACATAATTAATAAGAACAAGAAACTTCCTGAAGCTTTCCAAACTGAACGATGTCTTTCTGTGACCTATTGAACTTCAAGTCACACTCCAATATGAATCAATCTATATAGTACCTTTAGGAGAAATACAGTAATAGGCATACGAACTAAGTAACCATGCACAATCTTGGTATCAGGAAAGCTCTGAATTATGCTTCCCCCTAATTTCATGCCACATTCTTTTTAGAACTTTCAAAGCTTCCCCCCCAAACAAGTAATCTTCTCTTGAGCAGTTTTAAAGCTTTCTTTCAAGCTTAGAATAATTAAGTGCACAGCGGAATTAGTAGCAAACCACATCAAATATTGTTCCTTTGATAATAAGCTTAGTGATTAACTGTTTGGGAAAACATTGACTGGATCAGCAACGTATCTTCTCACGCTTGAATAAATATTCTCACACTTCTTCCCCTGGAAGTTCAAATAATGCACACTCAAAAATATTAAGGTATCTCTTCCCCCATGAAGTTTGAAAGTGATGCTACAGTCCTCATTGTAATACCTCCCAAAACCCGATTTTATCATTAAGTATTATACAATAACTCAACTATTTCCATGAAGTCGAAATCGAAATATCAAAGTCAATTAAGTCTCGGACGTGCGCATTCTTTCCTTCAGGATAATGATGATATTTCTTCTAACACCTAAGTTTAGCTAAGTCCTAGATGTAGACAATTAAACCCTCCAAGTAGTCGAAATGATAACACCAAAGTCAACTAAGTCCCGAATGAACACATTTCTTCTTGCAGGATACTAACTATCTAGAGGAGTCATCATACCATTGTGTACGTCTTTTATCATCAGTATTTGTTTCTTACATCACCTCCCCATGGTAGGTAGAAGAATACACCAAAAAGCCAACGATTAAAAACACTGATTTTCTCTGCGGTTATGACATTTGTCTTCCCAGAATAACCTTAAATAAGAAGAAGGTATGAAGTTTCATCACGTGTACCTCGGGTGTGCTTCAAATGTATGTCCCTCCCCCTTCTAGGTTTTGATACCTTCAGAAACAACAAAACATTGTAACACACACATACTTGAAGATCTGTGAAAGAAAGAATTAACTTTAAATGTATCTCGAGAATCCACTGCTGATTCAATCTCTACTCATAAAACTCATCTGACTATCTTTTTAACCGACGCCCTTTGTAGGCTATTTGAGAGTGAACCACTGATGGAGTAAACTCGATATACAAAACATGAAACTAAAGTAGAATTCCTCGTTTCTTGTGACTTAACTCACTAATATTAGAAGAAACGGTGTAGAGAATTTGTGCTCCAAGCAAATCCCTAAGTCCTCATACTCACACAACAAAGTATTGAGACTTTCAGCACCTCTTGTGATATCCACATTTGTCTACTGCATTGACCTGATACACGTAACTCCTTTAATGATAAGTTATCCAGGTCTTCAACCACCACCCTTGACTTCTGGAAACTAGTAAACCAAGTCTTCAACTTAAATCTTAAGACCAAACAATGTTATCATTGAATCATGCGTCCAACCAACCCCGACTAGTTCAAGAGATAAAAGAAAACAACGAATCGCCTTCGTGAAATAGCCACTCTCAATCTCCATATAGTGATGACCCAATCAACTCCGTAGTACTCAAAAAAATTATAACCAAAATCTAGCCATATAAAATTTTAAGTTCCTTGATCCTTTATAACAACTTGATGCTTGGTCTCGTCACTTAAACAATTGTTTAGTCCACTTTGATCCGTTTTAAGCCCCGATTAAACCATTATCACTTAATATGACACTAAGATTATCCCCCTAAGTAAACCAATTAATACATGAAATTTGTAAAAGAATTTTGTAATAATTCTTACTACACGTCTACACCAAAATTTTCATATTAATAGTGTCACACTGTTTGGCCCAATTAATAAAAATTCGGACCATTATGTCAATAACACACACAACCCTAGTTCTCTCCAAACTCACGACCCATTTTAAAGCAACTACATCGTCCAAATATCCTAAATCATTATTTTATTTTTTGTTTATTTTTCGTATAACATGGCCCATGTTTTGATAAGACTCGGTCTACCAAAAGCACATTGTATCCGACCCAAAAAGATAAATAAGGATATAAAGATACCAGTCCCTAATATTACTCCATTTAACCTAAACCTATTTCACATAACCTTCTACCACATATCATTCTTCCCTCCATCTCAGTTAACACATATCAAACTCACATCTTAGTGCATCAATCTCCTCTTCACACGCCTTACTTTAATCATGTGTGGCATCAACCATCATCCAAACCACTATCGCTCCATATTCAACCAAATGCCACCTAATTTAAATCTCTTCTTGATCTTGAAACTTAGAGCACGACCACTTAACATTAACACGAGCAGGAAACAAACAACGAATCTCTTTTAATATGTTTCTGTTCGACAACGAACCCAACTTCAAAGATACGGCTTAGATCCTATTTGGTCCGGGTAGTTTGATTGTTATGTTTTTTGTGTGACTTTTGAACCATAAAAAGAAGAAAATGAGTATAACATTCTGTTATCATTCAATCTTTAAATTCCGAAGAAAAAAAAGAAGAGTTGTCTTTCTTCTTATAGATCTGTGATGAGGATTTTTGTTTTCGTCTTTGATCTTGAAAAGATCAAATCTTGTATCTAAAAGACGAATCAAACGAACCTGGGATCTTAATTTCATTCTTTTATTTTTCGAGTCATGATGTTTGAAGAGGGATATGGATTTGTGGGATTATGAGATGTTGTTGCGATGATTGGTTAGGGTTTGTGTTGTGGATTTATTGAAGGCTATTGTTGATGTTGTTGATGTTGTTGGTAGTTGTGATAGATAGTCTGTCATCTCTTTCTTCTTTATTTCTGTTGGTTTAGATGACTCGGTACTGACTCGTTGAGTCGACCCGGTCAACTCATTAATAACGAGTTGACCCGTTAATGTTGTGGGGGGGGGGGGAAAAAGGGCAAACCGTTGGCATAAAGTTTGCCAAACCGCTACCAAACTTGTTCATCAAACCGCCACCATCAAACCTCCACCAACACTAAACCGCCACCAATAGCAAACCGCTATGGAGTTTTCATTTTGGCAGAGTTTCGTTTAGATTTGGCTAAGGTATTTTGTCTTCTTTTGTACTTGTCCTAAACCGCCATGGCAAACCACTACGGTCAAACCGCTATGCTAGATGACAAAACTTCGTCAGGTGCTGTTTTTTGTCTTTTTGCTAATCAAACAAAAATAGTACAACTCTCATGCCAAACAGCTATGAAGAACACCAGATCTGCTAAGGCATAAAAATAAATACAAATAAGCAGTTTAACCACCTGAATAAGCCACAAAATAAGCAGTTAAACCCACAATAAGCTTCTGGATAAGCACTAAACCTAACAACAACCCATAATCTGCCAGACTTCCAAATAAGCTTGTAAAAATATAGAAATAAGCTGTGATGGTGAAAACCAGATCTGTATTGATTGTGAGTTTACCTAAATAATAGATTAGACATAAATCAAGACCAAGAAAAGTCATACAACTTGACAGATTTGACATAAATCAAAACCAAGAAAAGTGATACAACTTGGACCATAACAACATAGATATTTGGATCTGTATTGAGACACCCAAGAAAAGTCAGTTTGGACAATAAAATTGTGACAAAGATAGACACCAGACCATACAACATGCAACTCGACCCAAGATCACAACCGAGGCTCTGATGCCACTTGTTAAGTATAAAAGAATCGTTGATCCGGTGGTATTGGTGAATCAAACCATATGGTAGTCATGTTTAGAGAGAGAGAGAGAGATAGTAGAGGTAGAAACAAATATGTGTGTAATAATATGAAAAGTAAAAGTGTTATATAAAGATCTCACGCACTTATGGATAGCAATGGAGGGGTATTTATACCACCATCTATACATAAGTTTACTAAAATGCCTATTCTAGTCCCTATGTATGGTGGTATGATAAACTATGGTAATTCTGTCATGTCGTCACATAAAATGAAATCCTAACAGGTCATTAGTTAGATTGTAAATAATCGAGTATGTAAAAGTTCAAGTGTAGGGGTGTGCCTAAAAACACCCATGATGTATTATATGTTTAAGCAATGGCAGGGCAAAAGCGTACAAAAAAATTATATATAAAGAAAAGTAAACAAAATGTACGGGATGCCATTTGCTTATGTTATGTTTATATTAGAGTCAAGAAAAGAAAAAGAAAGAGATTGATGTAGAGTTGTGTAGAGTTTGTATATCTTCGTCCGAGTCTTAGCTTAGCAACCAAACCAACGTGTATTCTTATAAATAATTAGCTAACCCTTCCACTCTAAATTCACCTATAGTCGCCCAAATGCATCCCATTCATTTCTGTTTCCATTGCATGTTATCTTACACCTACACCCCACAACCCTTTATAAGACCTCTTGGATAGTAATGAATAATGCTTGCGTCTAGCAGTGGACGCTTGATCATTTACCAAGCCTATGGAAATTTATATGCTATGACAAGTAATGAGTGTTGATTTTCCGTTTCCCTATTATGTTATAATTTATTATACACTCGAGAGAAAGAGAGAATCTCAAACACTTATGTGAGGTGCTAGTATATACTTTTCGTGCTTTTAATTACGAGGTCTCTTTATAAGGTTTGTTTTGGTAAAAAGAAAGAGAGAATCCCAAACGCTTATGTGAGGTGCTAGTATATACTTTCCGTGCTTTTAATTATGAGGTCTAGAAGGTTGTGTTGTAAAATGCTTTTAAAGAGTAGGTTAAATGACCCTAATATTGTTATTGTCTAGGTAGAAAAGCCCATTTGCTTGAGGACAAGCAAATCCCAAGTGTAGGGGTATTTGATGAGGTGTCATTTTATACACTATTTCGGGGTCATTTAACCCCCTAAATCATGCAAATATGCCCAGATTATGTGCTTAATCATTTGTTTTTAGGTTTTTAGCACTTGGATGGCATTTGGAGGAAATACACGTGACTTGGGCTCATTTGGAGAAGAAACAGACAAGATTACGGACCTACACCAAATCCATGAAGAAGTATTGTTCACAAAGCGTGGAGACGGCGTCGCAGGCATAAAGCGACGCCTTTGTGATCTATCTAGTGACGACGTCAGAGATATAGAGACGACGTCAGGACGTGGCCGACTTAAAGAGGATCTAGAATCATCCATGTAGCGACGGCGTCAGGACTTCAACACGACGCCGTCGCAGCGATATCTCTATATATACAAAACCGATTTTAGGGTTTTAAGTGTGTAACTTTATATAACTTTTGGGAGACGAACCCTAGTCTTTGTAGCAGATTTAAAGGTCGTTTTTAGGGCCTCAAAACCCTATTAAAACTACCTTTTATCCATGTTTTAATCAAGTAAGAGTGTTATTCATTAATCATTCAATATGTCTATGTATTGTGTGATTAATATATGTTCTTGCTTTATCCTTAACATGCTAGGCTAAACCCTCCTTGGTATTTGCTTATGATTGCATAAAATTCGGATTGTAGATCCTATTACTGTTGCTTCTTGTTGATGAATGTGTGCCTTAGGCTTTAGAAAACCAGCTTTTGTCTGTATCGCTGTAGACACGTCTAGGGAAACGCGAGTGCGTAGAAAGGATACCATCGGGTAACAGTCTTCATACTACCTTACCCCCTTATATGGTTGATCCCTCTTAGGATATTTCACACGCATTTAATATACTCTTAGGGGCCTTGTAATAGTCTTTATACTACCTTACTTGTGCGTTGCCTTAACGGAATATTAAATAGACGGCGGGTTTGTGTAATCTGTTCATGACCTAGGAAATACTTACACAGATCATTACAAGTGTGACAAGGCAACATGATTAGAAGAAGCAATCTGATAAGTAATGCATGATTAAGTAAATACATTTAATTATCATAAAGGTATCACTAGTAGATTAGATATTAGTTTAATTAATAGTTAAACAAACCAACCTCTCAAACCATAGATTTACCTGCTTTCTTATAATATAAAAAAACACAAAAATAATCTTCTCTTAACCCCTAGAATTCTGTTAGACCCTGATCAAGCCTTCCCAACCTATTCCCTTAGAGAACGATAACAACCCCCGAGTCTTGCCTATACTACTACTACAACGGTTAGGTACTCTGCCTAAGGAGTTGTAAAACTTCTTGTTGAAGTCCTACGACTACCGCATCAGTGATAAGTATAGTTTCGGTGGGGAAACGGTTGTGACCATAATGGCCATGACCATGACCACGTCCACGAGGGTTACTTCTTCATCTTTTGTTCCAGAGTTTTTGTTATCATTATTGTTAACAACATTTACTTCTGGAAGTGCGAACGAGTTTGATGATTTTTCATTAACAATTCATTGTTTTTCTCTGCTACAAGAAGAAGTGCATTTAGATCAGAGTATCTTTTAAATTTTTGCAATCGATATTGTTGTTGCAAGTTTATGTTTGAAGCATGGAATGCGGAATAAAGTTTTCTCCTGCTTTAGTAATCGTTTACCTACAAAATCTGAGTATTGAGCATATTCTGAATAAAGCAGAGGTGTACTCATTAACCTTTTTAAAGTCTTGGAACCTTAAATTCTTCCATTCATCTCTAACAAAAGGGAATAAAACTCCCCTTTGATGATTAAGTGTGTTTTGCAAATCTTACCATAAAATGTTTGGATCATCATAATTTGAATATTCGAACTCTAGCAATTCATACATGTGTTGATGGAGGAAAACATCAACTTTTTCTTTGGTTTTATTTGAGCATTTGTTTCCCTCTTGTAATGTTGCTAAAACACCCATTGATTTGAGATGCCTTTTAACATTTGCAGTCCATTGTATATAATTTGCTCCAGTTATCTCAAGAGCTGGAAATTTGATTTTTTTAATGTTCGACATTTTGTTGGTAACACAAATTAGTATTAAAATCCATATATATCAATAAGTAATGAAATACAATAAAGTGAGAGAGCCACAAATAGATACATAACTAAGGAAAATTCAAATTCATTAGGTGAGAGTTCAAAAAGCATAATAAAGAAGTAAGATAAGCACAATGGTGACGACAATGAGAATCAGGTGAATCATCTTTGAAAATCTTTAAAAAATGCTTTGGTGATGTATAATTTTCTATGATTAAAAGATGTTGAGATTTGAAAAAAATGTATAAATGACTTGCCAATTTATAGAAAAGAAATATAATCGTTGTAACGTCGCTAATGTTGTAACGACCGTTATACAGCCTTTGTAAACATATTTCTTAAATAATATTTTATTTATTATTATTATTTATAAGAAATAACTATGACAAAAAAAAACTGGACACTAAATTCTTTTTTTTAAACTCAAACACGTGTTTTAATAAGCCGCTTGAATAACTTTAAATATTCGTATGTACATCATACCTTATATGTTTATTCAAAAATAAATTTCTCATATTTGTTAAAACACGTGATATTATATTGGGAGAATTTCATGTATATCTTTGAAAAAACTTTTAATTATATGAATATTCTTGTAAAAATTAAAATTACATCAATATCCTGTCAAAAATACAAACTACACATAATTGTCCAAATATATAATTTAATCATTATTTTATGATTTTTATATATTATAAATTATTATAAACATCAATTAATAAGGATTTTACCCACCCTCTCAGTTCTCGAGTCTAAATTTTAAAGAATGGAAGAGGATGTGATGAGAAGGAGAAAGTAAGAGATGACATTATGAATAAAGTGATTATAGCAATTTGAGTTACAAAAAGGAAAGGAAATGGAAGCTAGCAAAATTACCAATATACCTTTAAAACTATTTATATTGATTAATTTTAACTATTAATATGGTTGTCTGCAATTCATTGTAATCAATTCAAGTAATTTGATATGAGCAATGCTAGGCTCACATAATTTTTACAAACAAAAATTCACACTTACATGTGACATGTGTGGTGTACCAATTAAATTACATGAAATTTTTTCTTTTTTACTTTTCACTTTCCATAATCAAGTGACACGTGTAGGTGTGGATATATCTTTGTAAAAATTATGTGAGTCTAGCATTTCTCATTTGATATTAACCATGACGTTCCAATTTCTAGAGTGAAAAATACACATGCATTTCACACAACAACCTTTATTTAAATGCATAATTTATGAGTGGAGTCACTCATAAATGAGTCTAAATCGGATAAACGAATGATACTCTATCACTACTATTCAAAACATGATGTGCTCTTTGCATATCTGATATCACGTTGTTGTGTGTCATCAGATTAGCGTTTGTATAATTGACTGCGATTGGTCAGATTATAAGATCGTTACGGTTAGATATATAATGAAAAAAACGCAACTAACACATGAGGGTATAATTGTAATTTAACACAAGCCAATGATGTTAGTAAAGCACTTTCCTTCTTAATCCCCTCAATATTTTGGAAGGAACAAATATACATAAAAAAGACCATAACTTCCTTCTCTCTCCCCTTTGTGTCCCCTATCTTTCCATCTCTAAAAAAACTCAAAAACACCAATATTTTGTAATTTTTCTTTCTATCCCTTTACCTTTCCATCTAAAAAAACTTGAGAAGATAAAAAAAACTTCATTTGCCCCTTCTTCATCTTCGCATTGACTTTTTCTTCTTAACCTACAACACTTGTTTTTGTTTGGGACTAATCACAGCCATCCCTAGCAGATTTAACCTTTTTAAAGCATTTCAATTTAGTCGACGTCGATATTCCTATTATGATAAGGTGTTTGGTAGGTAAAGTAAAAAAGCATTTGGGGAAAAACTCAAAAGCATAAACCCATATCACAACATACATTCTAAAATCGATTTGTTTGTTTTTTTATAATTGAAAATGTTTTGTTCTTGAATGCTTTTTGTCGTCTGTGCTCAGGCTTTGATTTGGTTCTTTATTTGAGCTAAAGGACGTGCCTTCTCCATATCAAACATTTCAATATTTGGCTTTTATTTAATTTATGAGTTTGTCAATAAAATTTTATTGTATTCTTCACTTGATTAAGCGATTTATTAAAAAAGAGAGTGTATAGATGATTCATTTCAATGAATTGAAGCTACGGATCCACCTGGAATTAAGATGAATGTTCAATTAGGACAATAAGAGCAAAAGAGTAATATCCATATTAGTTAATATTTAAAATATATTATTATGTTTAAAAGCTATTTAATAATGATTAAATTGTATATTTGGATATATATGAGTATTTTATACTTTTAAAAGGATATTAATGTAATATCAAATTTTACAAAGATATTGATGTAATTAAACATTTTTTCAAGAATATACATGAAATTCTCCCAATTATATTTAACTGAAATATTCTTGTAACACGTTGGTTGATAACCAAATGTTACGTGATAAAAAAATTATAAATAGTGTAACAGTGTGTGGAAACTAGAAGAGAGGGGGGGGGGGGGGGGGGGGGGGGGGGGGGGGGGGGGGGGGGGTGGGGGCGGGGGGGGTTGAATAGTTTTACCATTTTAAAAATTAATACTTAGATTGTCTATTTATGTGAAATCAAGAGATATACACAAATGTATATCTTAGCGACGTAATAAATGAATAAGTAAATGCGGAATATAAATGAGTAAAGATAAGAAAGATCAAACCGATAACACAATGATTATAGTGGTTCAGCTACGAAGTTCCTCTTCGCCCTACTCCACTCATCGGGTACCTAACTTGAGAGTTTTCTTCACTATGTCAACAAGCTCCCTTTAGGCGGAGAAAACCCTACACGTCGCTTACACTTTTTCTAATACTAAGCTAAATACCGAGTTCTACTTCGAGATAGAACCAATCTAACATACTATGTATATTAAGGCCTAAAATACTAACATATCATACACATATGATATACACAACACAAGGGATTGAAGATAGATAAATATCACAAAAGTGATGACACAACTAACTAATAACATTTGAAGCTTGATGTCTTCGTTAGTGTTCTTCACTAAAGAGTGAAATGATTTGATCACTTGTAATGGATTATGAAACAAGTATAATGATCAAATAATATATGAAAATGAAAAGCTAAAAAGAAAAATATTGGAAAGGGTTGTCTAAAATGAAGACATGAGGTTGGTATTTATAGCCAACATTTGAAATTCAAAATCTGGTCCTAACAACTGGACGCAAGGATTCACAGATCCACCATCACCAGGATACGTCTTTGGTTTTGTTGGATCCGTGGGTTGCAGCTGGGACATATTTTGTCTTTTTGTGATTAACCATAAATCTTAACAAAATATTCTTAGTACTTAAAAATCAGATTTATTACATTCTTCTAGAAGAAAAATATTTATTAACATAAATAAGTATTTAGTGGTTGATTTTACATATCTTCTCTCCTTTTTTTCGAAGCAAAAAGTGTTGTGGATGTGTGGCTTGCAAATCGTATTTTGAAAAATGCTAAGTAACTTCATGACGAATACAAAGTAAAAATAAAGACGAATTTATAAATGCTCCCCCTCGGTGTTAGCTCCCCCTTGCTTGGGACACAAAGGAATCAAACTATGGAGGCATGCTAAACAAAGTTAGTAGACAAAAAAAAATATATATATATAGCAACAACACATGCATATATATAAGCAATAAACAACCACCAATTATCACAACACAACAATTAATAATGTTAGATCCATTAGAAGGGAAATAACATAAAATTAGGCGTAAAGCCAAACTAAACTATAAGAACTACAATAAAATTAAAATAAACTAGAAGAATTAAAACAACTAAAATTTTAAATCTTGGGATAAAATATTAATTTTCTCATATAATCCGTTGGGTGAGGCGAACTCCAAGGTGGTTAGAACGAAAAGTATTGTAACCTTTGCCCTTTTTGTGTTCTGAATATTTCATTTATAGTCCTTTGACTATTTGACTTTTGTTAGTTTATTCAGGCTTTGTATCGTGTTGACGGTTGTGATTTTTATGAGAATTGTGATGATTTTTGTGAAGATTATGATGAATTGTGGTTTATTGTGATTAATAATCCTATTTGGAAGGTATTATTGTGTTATTTGTATTCCGGGTGGTTTGACCCGTGAATTTTGAGAAATGCCGAAAAACGAGTCTGACACGTCCGTTAATGTCCAAATGAGATTTTAAGGGGTTAAAGTGTAAATATGGCAAGTAAATACTCTAAATTAATGGAAAAGTATTTTTAAGGTGAATAAAAATGCTAATTAACTTTGGGGTTAATTTTACGGTCGAGTTTTACGAGCTTTTAAGTGATTCCGACACGAAAAGAAGGACCCGAGACATCCTAGGATGCCTTGGATGATTTTGATACCACAAGGGAACCACAAGGCCCTTTTTATAGAAACCTTGTCCCATTCATGCACCTTTACATATCCCATTTTTATTTCAAAAACACACATAGTTTATTTTTTCACACAAAAAGTATCTCTCTTTCTCTCCCTCTTGTGCGTCCGAACCAAGCTACATACACATTCTTAGAATTTTTGAATTTTGATCAAGAAAACACGAAGACATAAATATTTGGGGTTGATTCTAGTGTTTGGGTATTCATTTAAACAACGTTTGGGTTGTCCGGTTCGTGTCGAAATCTACAAATTTGAAGATTTTCTTGTAGTTTTTTAAATTTAAATTTTGTTTGTCCTTTTGGGTTTATATTTTGATGCATAGATGTTAGATGTACAAGTTGACCGTTGTGAAAATCGATTTTT